>AWWV01008181.1:0-46298 GCA_001974805.1 Corchorus capsularis
AATTTTTATTTTTATTAAAAAACCAAAAATTGGGGCAAATGTGCAAATGGGTCCCTGAAGTGAACTTAGTGAGCAATTGAGTCCCTGAAGTTGAGTTAATTGAGCAATTGGGTCCCTCACCAAATTTTTTTAAAAAAAATATATATATATTTTTTAAAAAAATTATTTTTTAATCAAAAAATATGATGTGACAGATGACACGTCAGCACAGTTGACGGCGTCACTGCCACATCAGCACAATTGACGGCTCCTTTAACGGCTTCTAACGGAAAGGAGCCAATTGCTCAGTTAACTCCACTTCAGGGACTAAATTGCATATTTTTTCACTTGAGGGACCAATTTGCTATGTTCGCTCCACTTGAGGGACCAATTTTGTACTTTTACCTGTTCAGCCTAGTTTCTTTAATCTTTTGTGTTTTGATAAATTCGTAGGATGCTCTACTAGGTTTGTTTCAACTACAACTACGTGTAATACTTTACTTAGTTAAATAATATAATCCTGCCGTTTTAGTGCAAAAAAATATTAGACTGTAGGCTTAATCATCATTTTACCTCTCCTTCTTTGAACATTTACAATTTTTTTTTATTTACAAAATTAACCTTATTCGATGGACAAGTACCAAATTAACCACTTGAAAACCACTTGTTGGTTGAACTGTTACCCTCTCCTTTGCATGAATCTAATCTAATATAATGAATCGAAATTTAATAAGGCCGTAAAAGAGTCGCATGTAGCTGTTAGATCTGAAGTAGGTTAGTAAGGTTCATTAAAATTGCATATCGACAGATTATGTTTTCCAAATAATTAACAAAAAAATAAAAAAGCAAACTTTTTTGTGTGTGTGTCAGATTAATGAATTGTACAAAGTGATCAGATCCAAACCTGATTATCTTATCCAATTAAAATAGATCATTATATGCCACATATATATATATATATACTAGTAAATGCACGCGCGATGCACGTGTGTTAATAATTTATAATTTATAATTATAATATATATATATATATGAATTAAAAGTAATATATAAATATAACAAATGGCATATTAGATCATGAATTACTTCTTTTTTAAGTTTTTCTTAGTTTTAGTGAGGTCATTTTAAATTTTAATGGGTCATATTAAGCAAACAATGTAAAAACTACCATAAAAACAAATGTATTTAACCAAATCCTTAAAATTGAGTAAAGTCATTTGAAATCCTGACTGTGCATCACTTGATTTGAAACAAATCAATACCATAATTCCACCCATAGGAGTTGCTGAGAAATGAAGAACTACTTTTCTCTTATAAAGTGGTGTTTCAACTTGTATTTTAATCTTTCTACATATTTATTTAAAAGCTATGTTCTTTCCTCATTGTGACAAACCAAGAAATATAGATGATATTATATTTCTTCCGTGGCAACCAGGCAGATTTGTGGAAATCATCACACTGTTGCTTTTAATTTTTTTTAATGGTTAGTTTATTACATTTTCAATTTATCACCATTTTGACTTTCAATCTTCAAAAAATACTAATTTTTATAAAAAATAATGATTTAATAAGTTATGCTTTGTAATTATACTAAAAATCAATTTTGTAATTATAATGATTACCGATTTTCTTATCTAATTATGGTTACTAAAAAAGTTTTAGAAGTTATCAAAACAATTATGATCCTATATATCAATAAATTCAATAATATTGTATTCTTAGCATCTTTAGTAAATGTTACCAATTTTTTAAAAAGTTTTAGAAGTTATCAAAACAATTATGATCCTATATATCAATAAATTCAATAATCTTGTATTCTTAGCATCTTTAGTAAATGTTACCAATTTTTTATTTATCTAAGGTTAAAAAAAATAAAAAAAACTATAATGATCATAAAAAAGGTATAGTACTACTACTATCAACTAATCTAGCAACCTTACATTCATGATTAATACCTTACATCTTTAGTGATTTTAGTAGCTTTTTTTTTTATCAATAATGAAGGATTCCAATTTTTTTATCTACGGTTATAAAAAGAAAAAGAAAGAAGAAAAAAAAACCTTTAGAATTAAAAAGGTTATGGTGTTATCAACAAAAATTAAGTAACTTTAAACTCTTAGTAACTTAAATAACCTTTCATAAATAATGAGGGTTACCAATTCTCTGATCTAAAGTTATTGGAAGCTATATAGTGGTTATCCAAAAAGGTATATATTATTAATCTTACATTATTAGTAAGCAATGTTGGTTACCAATCTTCTTATCTAAGTTTACTTAAAAGGTCATAAGGTTATCAAAAACGTTGCAATAATATCAAGCAAAAGTTATTTTACAACCTTAGTAATTTGATAATTATTTAAGTTTACTAAAAAAGGTATAAAAGTTATTAATATTGTTATTCGATACTATCAATAAATTTAATAATCTTACATTTTAGTGGTCTTTCCTCACTAATGAAGATTACCAAAATTATGGTTATTATATACTCCCCATGTTCCTATTTACTTGTTACAATTTGGTCAACTATCTCTCATTTTTTACCATCATTTATGAAAACTTAAAATTTCAAAAAAAGTTTTAGATATTGAAATTTTAAAAGATAACATTTTCGATAACCTTACATTCTTATTAACTTTAGTAAACTTTCATTAATGGTGAAGATCACCAATTTTCTATCTAATTTTTTGTGAAGATTACCAATTTTCTATTTTTTTTTGAAAAATTATAACAATTTTTTTTTATCTAAGGTTACAAAAGAAAAAATCTTCAATGATTATTAAAAAGGTTTAATACCATCAGCTAATTCAATAATCATACATTTTTAGTAATTTAATTTGATTATCAAGTTCCTTATTTATAGTTAATAAAAATGCTAAAATATAGTATTATCAATAAATTCATTAACTTTTACAACTTTAGCAACTTTAATAACGTTTCAACAAAAGTGAAGCTTACCGATATTCTTATTAAGTTTATTAAAAAAGTTATAGTTGATAATTAAAGATATGTTATAACAAAATAGATTGAGTTTAATTTATTTACATATTGATAGATAGTTAGTTATTAGGATTTTAATTTTATTATTTTATTGTATCTATATATAAACATTTTCAGCATGTTTTATTGTTATTATTTTCATTCTATTACATTAAACAATTTCACCATTTCGATCTCCACAAAGGAAAAAAAAGACAAAAAAACTCACAATTCAACTAGACATACCAAATATATTAAAAGATTGATTTGAAAGATAACATTTTCGATACACATGCGTATCATTGATATGTTTAAAAAAAGTTGAATTTGACTTTTTATTATTACACTACCAATAATTTTATGCATCTTAATGAAAGATTGATGTGATTTAAGCTAACAGAGCAAAATAAAACTAATAAAGAATATTTTATTGATCTACAAACCAAATTGTAATTTTTTGGAAACCAAAAATTGAACTTTTAATATTTAATACTTATTGTTTTAAGAATTATTTTTCCCATCCATTAATCTCCTAAATTTGTTAGGAGTTTCATGTTAACAGATTTCTAACTCCTCTTAGTTTCATACATTCTTCTTATACTACCAACTATTTTCCACCTCCCGTTTTCATAAAAACTGATTTTTGATAAATAAAAAAATTTGGAGCCAGTTAAATACATACAAAATCACCATTTAATTTGACAAAATTCCAAGCATGGCTGAGTTCTTTTTTTAATTTCAATCAAATAAACCCTTCCCTTCCAAAATAGTTTTGATTATCATAATTTCATCAAGCATGTCTCTCCTGAATCTTGTTGGTGGTGTTGTTTATTTATCTATTCAAGGTTCCTGCAATTTATGCCTCTAATTCCTAAACTTAAATCACATGCTCAAGGCAAAACAAAGAAAAAAAAAGAAAGAAATTCAGTTGTATCACTAAAAGATTTTTTTGCAATAGTGAATCGTGTGAAATTAATGAGCAATTTGAAGGTCCAATAATTGTTCTTTTTTACTTTTGCAAATTGATTTTAGAAAAGAGAGAAAAAATACCTATAGACATCGACCTTGTAGGTTGATGGGGATATTAAATAAAATCTTAAAACTTGAAAATGTTGGATTTTCTTTCAACTCCCTCTCATTCTCTTAAATCATAATTTACTCTATTAAAATTTTGTTTTAACAGACATGAACAGCGGCTTAGTTTGTTGTGTAGCCCATCTTCAAGTTTAGTGGCTTCACCCAAAGCCATGAGTATTGAAGTCATTTTTTTTTAATTCTCTCTCCGATAATTAATTTTTTTAAAAAAATATTGGAGAATTGAAGAAGATCAAAGGAAGTGAATGGTCAAAGACAAAGTTTGCAGAATAGTTTAAAGAAAAAACAATGTCTTGATTTGATTAGACTTAAAACCATGGAACTTAAAATACTTCAAATTATTGGAAAAAGAAAATATTAAATACTCAACTTCCATATAGTTTTGATTTCTTGTGTGTGTTCGTGTCAATAAAATTCAATTTTTTTTTTGTTTCTACATATTTGATTGTAATGAGACTTCTAATTTTTGTATTCACTAAAACAACAATTGTGAATTAGAGATGACAACGGATATATGAAGTTGCAACTTGCAATTATTAGGCAATGGTATACTTTTTTTTTCTTTTGAGAAAAGCCAACAAATTATTCATTAAGATAAAGAAACGGTACAATCGATTTGTAAAGAATCATGCAACCAAGATGGCATATCCTCAATCCACACAATTTCTTCATCTAATAACAATTCGTATTGAGCTAAAAGTTGGTATACTTAAATCCATTTAAACATTTTAAAAGAATATATTTATCTATTTTATATCTATATATTAGATTTCATATTAAAAATTTTAAGTCAATACTTAATGGATTAATTTAGTGGATAACTTTGTTAAGTGTCTTTTTTCTACCAAAATTAATTCTTTTTTTCTCTAGGATAAAAACCAATAAAGTAGTAATTGGGAGGGCCGGGGATAATAATTATTAAGAATTCCAAGAAAGAAAAAAGAAATGCAATCATTGAAGATCCGGACAAAAAAAAATTGTAGTAGGCATACCACATACTTAATCACCTCCGAGAATCTGAATTAGATTTTTTTTTTTTTAATCTTCGAAAGCATATGGGCCTTACATTTGAGCTTTAAACTTATTGGAGTGTATTTTAAAATTAATATATGTTATTTTAAATATTTTTGCTATATTTATTTAATAGTATATTTTAGATTGATATATTAGAGTACATATTAACTACTAAGGCTTAAAACTCATGTTTAATGTTAGTAGGGGTATTTTAGATATTCCAGATCAAGGTTTTTAAAGTTTAGAATTATAAAGTATAAAGATAAAGATAAAGATATAATAACCACAGCAGCCATGGCGGTGGATCTATTGTCTAGTGATTCAATTCAATAGGTGAAAAACTTGTACTAGTTAGTTAGAAACTATGAAGACCATATCAATGTGTTGATAAGAACCAGTTTCTTCTAAGGCAAGATGGTGCAGTAAAGGGAAAAATGTTTTGTATAGTCTATAATTTAAGGTACAGTACTACAAGAAAAATATAGTATACCCAACAACTTATACCCACAAATTCATTTTTTTGGTGGCTATCAGATGGTGGGAAACAATATTCGTGGGTATTTCCGTCGCAATCTGCGTAATCCGTCACAAATTTTTGTGACTATACTGTAATACCCATCCTTAATTAGAAGTCACATTAGAATAAAGCCATTTCATTACATTCCCATACATGTCAATATACAAAGTATTATAATAATTATTATTATTACTACTAAAATTTTACATAACTAGATTTAGTTAATTAGGGATATATTTGGTATTTAAAAAAATTGATGTCTAAATTGCCATGGCCAAATTGTAATTTTTAGTGTATGGTAAAATTGTAAATATTTTTGGGACATATGGCAAAATTGTACTCCCTCTATCCCTAATTATAAGTCTCTTTTTGGTCAATCAAACCAAACTTTGACCATTGTTTATAAAAATATATAAAGTAATATAATTTTTAAAAATAACACTTATAAATTTTGAATTACAAATTTTTGAACACATATTTTTTTAAAATTAAATTTTATATATTTTTTATAAATCATTGGTCAAAGTTTGATTTTAGTTGACCAAAAATGAATTTATAATTAAGGACAGAGGGAGTAATTTTTACCTAATCTTTCTACATTAGTCTAGAACCCTAAGGAAAACTTCATCTTTTCTTTAATAATTAGGGGCCGTTTGGTTGGAGGTAATCCCGTGATATTACCGGGAATGTCGTGTTAATCGCAAAATATGACCATGTTTGGGTGGTAATCCGGTGGTAATCCCGGATTACCTCACGTGACCCCTTGGACCACTATGCCGGTAATGAGATTACCTTTTTTAGGGTGGATATATGAGATTACCACACGCGGGGCAAAATATGGTAATCTCACTTAAATGGCCAAATATCATTTTGTCCTCATTTCCTAAAATTTTGTTCCAAAATTAGCCCCCATTTTTGAATTATTTTCTTACCAAACTAAACCCCTTACCCAACCCTTCTTCCCTCATTTTTTTCCCAAAAACTTCATCTTCTTCATACTTCTTCCAACTGAGAAACCACCGAGGTCGAAACCCTAGCAAGTTCAAGCGCCGCCGTGAAGTGGAAATCAAGCATAAAGTCAGCTCCGGCCACCGCTTACAAACAGGTTACGGTACGATCTGTCTTGTTTTCATCTTTTTTAATTGGGTTTAGGGTTTATGGAAAAATTTGCTCATTTCGATAGTAGATCTGGGATGTAGACTCTTTAAAACAGTGGGTTTTGCTTTATATGAGTTCAATTTTTGCATTCCAATATGCTAATTGATGCAATTGGTTGGGATTTGTAGTAAAAAAATTATCAGATTTAGAGAATATTTCTGTCGGGTTTGCTTATTTCAGGACTTGGTCGGGTTATACAAACATTGTTTGATTTGAAAGTTTAAAAATATTTGTGGACATTTTGAGTTGATGACATTTTAAAATGTTAACTCCTCACATGTTTTTGCAGTGACTTTGTTATTCTCAGATTCTGTTCAACACTTGGATTTTGCTACGGTATAATATCAGGTGGAGCTATTCTTTAATTTGCTGCATTAAACTTATATATGGTTTGTTTTTTCCGTTGGATAAGAATGTTATTGGATTTGCTTGGTGGTAGTTAATAGGAATATTGTAAACTTGTTTTTGCTTGCTGGTATTTCATATGCAGATTGCATACTTGTTTTGCTTGCTGGTAGTTAATAGGAATATTGTAAACTTGTTTTTGCTTGCTGGTATTTCATATGCAGATTGCATACTTGGTTTTGCTTGCTGGTAGTTGATAGGAATATTGCATACCTATTCTGATTGAATGTATGTTCTGTTCTCCCTTGTTTATGACTAGGAATAATGATCCCCTTGCATCCTGAGAACCTAGCACTCATAGCTGTAATGGTTGTTCTTTACCATGAAATGCAAAAACTCATTGCCATCTATGGCATTCTGCGCTCTTTACGTAGTAGGGCTAGTAATAGGAGGAGAGTTATACTACCAAGTAATACAAGTCGGCGATTGATTAGGGAAGTAAATTTGAAAAGGATGATTTTTTATAGTGACTTGGCATGTTATGAGAGCACCCGGATGGATAAAGGGGCTTTTTTCAAGCTCTGTAATTTAATTGGGACTGTAGGACAACTCTCGGATACAAGGAATATAACATTGCAAGAGATAGTTGCATCTTTTTTGTACATTCTAGCTCATGACCAGAAAAATAGAAATGTTAAGAGAGACTTTGTTAGGTCGGGGGAGACCATTAGTAGGCATTTTCGAAAGGTATTGAATGTAGTTTTGAGATGCCATGAAGACCTACTAAAGAAGCCCCAGCCTATTGAGGAAAATGAAATGGAGGTTAGATGGAAATGGTTTAAGATAATAAGGTTTTTTTGAAGTGAATTGGATTCCAATCCCAATCTTATGAAAATTTCTTCTAATTAGATTGTTGGCTTTTCCATGTTTAGAATTGCCTTGGGGCCTTAGATGGAACCTATGTCAAGGTGAATGTAAAAGCTGTTGACAGGCCTAGGTATCGAACAAGGAAAAATGAGATTGCCACCAATGTGTTGGGAGTTTGTGCAAGGGATATGCAACTCATTTACATGCTCCCAGGGTGGGAGGGTTCTGCAGCTGACTCTAGGGTTTTGAGAGATGTCATTTCTCGACCAAATGGTTTAGTTATCCCACAAGGTACTAAGCCACTTGGAAGTTTTTTTTTTCTTTTAAAAGGGTGTTGGGCTATTAGTAACAATAGTTGTTGTATGGTACTTTTACCTTTGTGATACTGGATACCCAAATGGGAAAGGGTTCCTCACTCCGTATAGGGGTCAAAGGTACCACTTGACGGAATGGAGAGGGGGCAACTCACCAACAACACCTTAGGAATTATTCAACTTTAGGCATTCCTCCTCCCGAAATTGTATAAAGAGATGCTTTGGTCTGTTGAAGGGTCGCTAGGCAATTTTGAGATCAAAGTCATACTATCCTGTGAAGATCCTGACTAGGATAATCAATGCATGTGCATTGTTGCATAATCACATAAGAAATGAAATGCCACTAGACCCCTTGGTGAATGAGATTAATGCGGATGAGGCAGAGTTGGAGGAGGTGGAGGACGTACCGAACCTTTTAGATGGAGACCGTATTACTTATGTAGATACATGTGATGAATGGACCCAATTTAGAGACAATTTAGGCAACCAAATGTGGGCTGAATGGGTTCAGAATCATCCATCTTTGAAATATGGTTTTAATGATTCATGTATTATTAAAACATTGTTTTAGTGGTGTGTTATTTGTTGTTCTGTTCATAAATGGATTTCCATGTACTATGTGAGGTTGCTGTAACATTTTAAAGTTTTAGGGTTTTAATGCTCATTATTTGTATTCAACATTAATAGTTGGTAATAAAATGCAATTTCAATATGTGGACTCTGTTGAATCTGTCTGTGATGTTGTCTACTTTTCCTTATGTGATGGATTTATATAGATGCCACCGAAGACACAACAACCAGCTTCACAAAGGAAAGGGAGGGTGGTAGAAAACCCAGGCAACAAGCATGTATGGACTCCTAACAAGGATGATGTCCTTGTCAACTGCCTTGTTGAGATCTCCAACGACACAAAATGGAGGGCAGATAATGGGACATTTAGGACCGGCTACCTCACTGAGCTTGAGAGGAGAATGCAGGAGAGGATTCCGGGCTGTGATGCTAAAGGACAACCCCATATATCCTCTCGAATTAAGCTTTGGAAGAGGCAATATGGGGGGATCCTTCTGATGATGGGTGACAAAGGCTCGGGCCTAGGTTGGAACGAGAATGACAAGTGCATTAGGTGTGAGAACAATGTATGGGACTCATGGGTGCAGGTAAAATACATAATACAATGCCATTTATTAAAATTGCAAAATACTTAACAATGTATTTGGTTATTTCATACTAATTGGTGTTGTGCTTTGGTTGTTATAGGGTCACCCCCAAGCAAAAGGGATACGAGGGAAGGCATTTCCCTATCTTGATGAATGGGTGTGATATTTGGCAAGGATCGAGTAACGGGGGAACATGCTGAGGGGCCCGCAGATGTGGAGGATGATCCACATCTTGATGGTCAACCGGTGCCTCTTGGTGAGGATGGGGAGACAAACTACTATGAGGCCCCCGAGGTGCCGACTGGGGAGGATGAGGAAAAGGATGATGGGGGTGAAAGCACACAGCCCACTCAAACCCCAGCTGCCCCTACCCAAACTCAGCACTCTCAGCCTTCAAATGTGCACTCATCAGGAGCTAGGAGGCAGAAGAGGAGGAGGTCATTCACTGACCAAGTTGGGGATATAGCGGAGGGTGAGTCCAGTGTCACCTACATTGACCGTGTCTTGGAGAGGTCCTCCCATTGCATTCAAAACCTTGCCAATTGCTTCCAATTCCTTGCACATCAACATGAAGCTCGGGAAAGGGTGTTCACCGAGGTCCAGAAAGTTGAAGGACTCAGTCGAGCTGTGATGCTCAAGGCCGGTGACCTTTTGTGCCAGGACTACCACAAATTGCAGTACTTCATGAGCTTGCCGGAGAATTTCAAAAAGGAGTATATCAAGCTGATCTTGTCCTAGCCTCACTCACCCTCCTTGCCATATGAATTTCGAAACTTTCTGTTGGTTGGAACAATATTTAACTTTTTATTTGCATGGATTTTTAAGTTTCCTTGGATATTATGTTTAACTTATTAGGTTGGTTGCTAATTTTGGTACATTTTGATTGAAGTAGTATATAGCCAACTATGAACAGGCTATATAATTTGTGTAGTCATATGGATATCAGGTTATATATATATATATTGTGATTTGAATTATCTTGGTTGGAAAATTAATGCTTGGATATTGTTTAAATGGTGGAATATCAAAATTCCATGTTGGCTGTACCAAATGTGTTTAGATAGTCAGGGTATTGAGAGTAAATTGCGACACATGACCACGACATACCCACTATTTTATATGTGCAAACCAAATGCGGCTAAGTGAGATACCAGGGAATATTCAGGCCAAAACAAACATGGGAATAGGAAATTACCCCGACATGGACAGGTATATCAGATTATTTAAGTGAAATGCCCACCATATCAAAAATCATGGGCTTATCTCAAATCTCGAACCAAACGGCCCCTTAAGGCCATCCGGCCTCACCAAACCCAAAACGAAAAGAAATATATTAAATATATATATATATATATATATATATATATTATTACTATATTTTGAGCCATCCGGCCATTATCTAAAAAACCAAACCAAAACTATCTTTTATTTTTCAATTCATCTCTTTCTTCTTCATGCTTTCTATTTCTTCCTCTTCCCACAATTTGATTCCCTCTTTTCCAACCATTAAAGCTCTTGATTTTATTGTCAAATTAAAGCTTGTTTCATACCCAATCAAAGCCCCATATCAATTTCTTCAAATTGATTCAAGAGTTTCATGAATTTGAAGTTCTAGAAGTTGAGGTTTTAGTGAAAAAATTTTGGGGTTCTTACATTTAGGAGTAAGTAATCTTCCCTCTTGAAAGTAAGTTAGTTTTCACTTTTTTCTAAACTATTTTTAACTCTATTTACTTGAATTTTTACCTTAGGTTCTTAAATCTTGGTGGGATTGTGGTTAGTTGAATTTATATTTTTAATTACTCTAGAATTCAATTCTAGAGAGAACAATTTTGGAGGTATGTCACTACTTCGAAGTTTATATTGATGAAAGTTTCATTTTCTTTAACTCTTTATAATGATATATGGATTTGAGACATGCATGGGTCATAATGGCTAAATTATATTTGTTGAATTGTTAGTTAATTTCTTAGTAGTAGATTGTCTTTGGTCAATTTAGTTGATGAATTGAAGAAATTAGTTTAGTTAAACCTCATATATATATATACAATTTGGGTTCTTGCAAAGTACCTTGGTTATGACTTGAACTTAATGGAAGTGGATTGTTAAGTAGTGTGTTATCCCTATTGAGGAATAGAAGAAAAACATGGTCCATAAAAGTGAATTGGACCAAATCTTTATAGTAGATTATGCCTTATCAATGTTTATATAGTTTTGTTAATTGCTTCCCTTAAATCTATATTCTTTTGTTAGGAATTTAGTTTGACTATTTCTAGTGAAATTAAGTAAGATTAACCTATACTCATGCATTCCATATAGTTCTAGGCTTTGTCAAGTTATTAGTGTTGTGATGTTAAATGTGTTCCACATATTCTATAGGAACAACCACTTCAAGCAAGGAAAAGGAAACGATTGAAGACAATAGGGAGTGAATACCCTCCCTAAACTTGTGAGTGGACACAATTTATTACTTAACAGTTATTTTCATTTATATTATTATTTTCTTTATGTATTACTTCTTATATATAATGTGGTTAGTTTCTCGTTGGCCTATGAAAGTTGATATGTTCAGTGAGATGACTAGATTATTGGATTTGATAAACGTACGTGTTTTAATGAATATATTTTTCTGCATATATTTAACATGAGCCATTTTATTTTTATTGTTTTCATTATACGGTGGGTCTTGGAGAGGGCAATGATTTAGTTACTGCAGTAACTGGTTTAAGTAGCCTATGGACTGCCTTTTGAGGGGTGTAGGTGATTGTGGTTACCTTGGTGGGAGGCGCGTAGGATAACCCGCAAGGTATGATATGAGAGCTTTTCTTGTGAACTACCACCGCACAAGACTGATCTGCCAACACCAAGGAACAGGCTCTTTTTATCATCTTATTATTATAAAAAGCCTTGGCGGTCCCAGTTGTCGACCTCGGCCAAGGCGATGACTCGGGAAACATGATTTTGGCTAAGCTCTGTTTTAAAGATTCATAGGCCTTATTTAAATGTATTTTAAATATAGCTTTTAAGTTTTAATATTGAAGTTGTTACTTTTAGTTTATTTCCACTCACTTAATTATATGACTGTTCACTCACTGGGTATCCGTACTCACTTTTTTTTTGTTGTTTTATTCCAATTCTTTAACATTTTCAGGTTTATAGCAGTCTATCCGCGTTTTAGGATCGTTGTGGTGGAACCTTGCTCTTTTTGAAGCCTCGATTAGTAGGTTAATTTTGTCACTTTATGTAAAATATTTCTGTGGGTCCCACCGGAACTCGATTAGTCTGGAAAGTATCGTATTTTCACTTCCTGATATGTTATAGAATTTCGATGCTCTTACGTATGGAAAGCTTACTCTTTTCTATATGCCTTTCAATATGCCGTAATATACTTGATGGTATTTTATAAATGTGTAGAGCTGGCAAAAGCTGACCCGATTGCGGGTACCCAACCTGACCGCCCGAAACCAAACCCAACCCAACCCGATTTGACCAAAAAAGTCAACAAACCCAACCCGTCCAACCCGAAACCGAAACTGACCCAACCCAAAAATGACCCGAATTTTTGGGTACCCGAACCCGAAATTACCCGAATCCAAACGACCCGAACCCGAAATGACTAAAACCCAAAATGACCGAACCCGATCAACCCGACAGATTAACCCGAAATGACCCGAATTAAAATTAATTATATTTAAATTGTAAAAACTAAAACTTGTAAAATAATTAGCAAACATTATATATTTGATAGTTTTAATGTAATTTTAGTATTTTATCACATCAAATCTCAATCTCATGATATTTATTGCTAATTTTTTTAGTCTTTGATTGAAAGTTGAAACTATAACCATTAATAATATTGATTATTACAAATAATAGAAAATATTTTATATTTTCTAATTATTTAAATATTTATACTTTAATATATAATATAGTTCATATAAAAAATCAATGCCAATGAATATTTCAATTAATACAATGTATTTATAACTTATATAAGTTTGAAGAGGTAAATAAAATGGATTATAAGTTATAATATAAATAAAATGGATTAAATTATATTGTGTTATTGTGCAGAGTAGTTCTCAGTGTGTAATGCAATTCAATCCCCAAATTCTCACATTTGTTCAAATTAGGGTTTGACAGATTTTAATTTGTTTGATTTAAAAGCTTGCATTTTCATAATTTGTTTAATTTAATGTTTAATTAGTTTTAATTTGAAATAATTTACAATTAATTTTCATTAATTAGTTTAAATTAGTGTTAAAACATATGCATTAAATATTTAATTTATGTTAATTTAAAATTTAAATTTTGCGGTTAATTTAGTTTAAATATTTAATTTATATATTAGTCAAGGATCATTGGATCAAGTTATTGTTCAATTTTGATTCTTATATAATATATATATACTATATATATTTGTTTTTTTAAATAATATATATTATTAATAATAAGGTAAAAAGATTACAACCAAGCAATCAAGTTTGATGTTCTAGAGACACCAAGCTTAGACTTAGCCAAGGAATCAGCAAAAAAGTTTGCCTCCCTAAAGACATAAACAAAAGAGACATGGTATATATATTTGAAAGTCTATTATATTATATATATATATATAGTATAAATCAGAGACATGGTATATATATTTGTACTGATTAATTAAGACTTAAATATCTGAGATTGGAGTTATCAGTTATAATAATGAAATTTCTTATAACTATTTTATCAAAAATGTTATAACTACGAATGGAAAAGAATTTTTATTAATCCCAAATTATAAGAATAGAAATAAAAATTTATTTAAACTTTAAAAAACGCTAACTTGAATAACTCGAATCAAATTTGTAACCCGAAATGACCCGACTAATCAACCCGAAAAAAATGAATTGTAACGACCCGAACCCGAAAACCCGAGGTTCAAACCCGAAATTATCCGAACCGTATGACCCGAAACCGAAAACGACCCAACCCAGAATTGACCCGAACCCAGATGACCCGACGTTTGAGCGACCCGAACCCAACCCAACCCGAAACCAAAAATTACCCGAACCGTATGACCCAAAAATTTCTTAACCCGAAACTGACCCAAACCAAAAAACCGAATCCAAATCCAACCCGACCCGCCCATCTGCAAGTTTTATAAATGTGTGGAAGTTTAAAATTTTGTTTGGAATTAATAGGCATTGTTATTGTTATGATTTAGTTTGACAAAGTTTAATTTTTTACAAAATGATTAAAATAACCATTTATCGTATCTTCTTAGCGTTGGATTTATCAAGAACTATCATTTTAGCCTTGCGAGGTCTTGGGAGGAGTTCCAAACCTATTGGAACTTAACTCAAGGTTTCGTGGCGGTTGTCACGTTACTTGATTTATTGTTTTCAAAATTTTACTCTATTTATATTTTGATGTCTTTTTATAATATTGACGCCTTGTGGAGCCTTGGGGCGCGTGACCGACCGGCACGTGTTTTGAGGTAACATGGTGGTTGTCCGTGCTTGATTTTCTAAGCCGAGGTGTGACATATACTGCATTTGTGTTGTAATATTAGGCATTAATTTTTATTGGTTGATCGCTGTTTTGACTTTATCTTGCAAACCATCAACAGTTAACCAACATGGTTATGGTGGCCTAAAGGTACATTTGTAAATGCATCAGTAGCCATTGTATCTAATTGTATAATTTACTGATTTTTATTGAATTGGTTTATTGTTGGGAAAATATGGCAAATTAGTGATGAATTAATCAACTAGGACAAGAAATATAAAACCCAATAATAAACGTACAAATGATAAATGATAAGGCAAATCGGAACTAATATATATATTATACTATATATAAAAGCTCATACAAAATAGAGCTTCCTCATTAAGCCACGTTGGCTTTTTAGTTCAATTTCTTTTTTTTTTCCTTTTTTCCACACCAACTTAAATTTGGTCCATTATTATTAAAGCTCATCAAGAATTCCGCTTCCTCATGCAGGGTGGATTGATGCATTAAATACTAACCTGCTTTTCCTTTTGTGTTCACACCTACAGGACAATTTAGATGAATTCATCTGCATTAAATACTAACCCACAATTTGCTTTCACTTACAAAATATTATAGCTGGAATTATTACAACTTAGGTGTATTTACACCGTCCAATTCCTTTTTTTTTCTTTTGTAAAACGTCCAATTCCTTTTTTGCTTTAACCATTAGACCCTGAAAGTGTGAAAACAATACGACCTAACCTCCACGCCTAAACGCTTATTACCCTCAAATATTAGTTTCCTACCCCCTTTTATATCTAAAAAGTTAGGTTCTCCACCCCTCACATATAAACCAATCTGCCAAAACCAAACTCTGATATATTTCCGCATTTATTACGCTCTTCATCTTTATGCCTATATAAGGCCATCGACACCCCCCTCCCACAACACACCTGGTCCTGCTCTCCACTTCTTTTTGTAGATCTAAAAATTTTGGTGTAGGACGATTTGGGTTTAGATCAGGGATTAGAGGGAAAATAGGGGGTATTGGTGAATTTTGGTGGCTCTTTTGGTGTTTCCGGTATGATTCCAGTAGGGAGAGCAGCGACGGTGGCTGGTGGTTTCTGGGGATTTGGTTTGAGGATTACTGAATGTTCTGTAGGTGTTAACGCAAAATGAAAGTTAGGTAAGTATTTAATGCAGAGGAATGAACAACAAGGTTTAGTTGTTCTTGGGTGTTCTTAAAATAAGAGGTGTCTTTGACGAAACTCTGCTAACTGCATGACATCAAAAGAAATACTTGGGGTGGTGCAAAAACCAGATGTTGAAGAAGACTGTTGCTGCTGTTGATGATGATGAGGATTATTGAGCATGTGATGTAATCAATCATTCCATTGTTATGATCAGCAGAGTTTCATGACCGATACCCCGCGGCTGATGATCATCTCCATGATTGTGATGGTCTAGAGAGTAATCTAGACCAGTGAAATTTGCCTGGAAGAAATCAAGTTTGTAGCAAAATAAGATGGTGATGTATCAGAAAATTACAACCAAAAAGATATGGAAAATAGTGAAGAAGATAAGATTATTACGAAGCTTTGAGCATATACCGAGTAGTTTTCTTCTTTGTCAATTGCTTTATATATATATATGGACTTGAAGCAATAACCCTATGTCAGGTCAATCTGTGTGAAGACAAACTCTCTCTTATGGAGATTTTCCTTGTACCTGAAACGGATTCAACAATGGCAAAACCTTTGTCAAGTTATAGCCTGCAGTAAATAGTACTTTTTTATAAACAAATTGATTACATAAACTGTAACTAATTAACAAATAAATGATTATAGTAGTATATCTTAAGAAAGATGGTTATGAAGTTAATTACCAAGAGACTTAAGATAAATTTAATATATATAGGAGTATTAAGTTGATTGAAAAAATTTTTAGGCTCGATTTATATGATCAAGATTTTGGATTGACTCCAAATTTGGCATGCATCATTCATATAATAAGAGTATTAAATCAAATGGAAAAAGGCAAAAAGTTAGGTGGAGTTTACTACCACTTGCATCTCATGAAGCCATAGTGGCAATTCTTATTTATTTCTCTAACCCTCCAAAAGATTTGCTAAAATCCACCTGCGTTCACACAAACCAGTAATAAAGTTTGGTCAACAGCCAAAAAAAATCTCATGCCGTTTAGAATAGAAATCAGTAAATAAAATTAAAAAAAACCCAGTAACAAGTTCAGAAATGAAATTTGATCACCAGCCAATAAAAAAAGCCTCATGCTGTTTAGAATAGAGATCAATAAATAAATAAAAAATAAAAAACCAGTAACAAATTAGGTTTGGGCAACAGCCACCCACCCCCATTAATTCATCCATTCACTCTACATCGTCTGGTTTACCTCTATAAAAGGCATACCAGACCTCTCTTTTTCCTCACAACACACACTTCCTTTCACTTAGGTGTGTTGTCAATCCTCTTCTCTTCTTCTGTAATTTTTTTCTTTTTCTGTTATTCTTTTGATTTCATGGTTCATAGCAGACTATAAAATATATATACTATTGTGATCAAGAAATGTTGTAGTTGAAGGGGAATTGGTAGGAAATTAATTTATTGCCAAAGCAGCCAATGCATGGCCTCGTTAATGACACCCTTGCTGACTTAATTATGTGACTTATGTTTATGTACTTCATAAATATTTCATGGTCTCACCTAATTAAGAATCAAGAAATTAAAAATACATACTACTATATTTAAGTAGACAAATCAAAGTCTGTTTTGTTAGATCACCTAAATCTCCACAAGAGACATAAGATTTTAACTTGCTCAAAGTAAATTAGAAGCAAACGTCTTTTGAATTGTTAACAAAACATTTTAGTTGGTAGAAAGGCAATGGCTTTTTCTATTTGTTCTTTGATAGAATATTATTCAAACTGGTTTAACTTCATCAAAAGAAGTTATACATCTATTCTCTCTTGATTGGAATAATATTAAAGCTTCTATCCTTTACTATACTATATATATTCTGCCAAAGAAAAACAGGTTCAGCATCATGTGCCTACTAAAACTGGTGAAGCACGCAAATAAATAACAATTTATTCAAAAATGATAATAAATAGTATATGAAGCCAATAACAGATTCTGAACTTTTAAATATGGAAAGAAAACTGGACAATATTTCCAATATATATAGTATTGAGACTTGAAATCATAGGGAATGAAACAGATTTATGGATGGAATCAAATATGCAGTAACACTTAAGCAAATATGGACCCAGCTCACCGATGCATTAAAGAAAGAGACGCTAGACCAATAACAAATTCTGAATTTTTAATTATGGAAAGAAAATTGAACAATATTTCCAACATTTCTATAGCCTGCCTACTTTCTGATATCATTCAATGCACAACAGATTAAGAGAAATAATACCCAAGACTAACTAATTTTTAGTTACATTATGAAGGCAGTTACAATATTCTCTCAATTTCCAAGGAAATTAATTAGGTCATAACCCTTGATCCCTTTCTCAATTTATGCCTCTATGCAGTACAGAAACAGATTGCAAGTTTATGCATACCTGATTATCCTTGTGCAGCTGGCTTTTCAGTTTTGATATTGCTTTCATTGTTATCTCCTTGCTAGCTGACATGAGTTTAGTAAAGACTGGCCTCAAAGCAATTTTTACTTTTTCGGCCCCATTTTGCACATCAATATTTAAGTCTTGGTTTACTGATGCAATACCAACCAATTTCACAATCTCAGGAACATCTCAAACACACCTTTAAGCTCCTGCAACGAATATAGATAATTCATCCAAGTAAATAACTATGGTTGAAAAAATCACCTGCAAATTATATGTACACAGACAAGATGCATAGTTCAACAAGACAAGAAAAAGTGTGAGTTTTGGGAAAATCACATCAAACTACCAGCAATCCTCAAGATATCTCAGACAAATTGGAAAGAGCTGAAACTGAGCAGTAGAAACAACATTTGAGGAAACACTACAAGATGGATTTTCTAAATAAAAGCATGTTTATTAGTTAAGCATATAAATGTCCATGAATATGTTAGTTGATAAGCTTCATAAATCTGTAAGAAGTGGAATAAGATTCATAAATCTGTAATGTGCATAATCTGAATATTTTAAAAAATGGAATAACTTAGTTTTGCCTGATTTGATTTTGGTATGACTTTGTGGATTCAAGAAACATGCCTTATGATTCATGAATAGGAAGAACTATTCTGCATTATTGTAGGTTTGACAAATATCTCCAATTTCTTTAGGAGGTTTGCAGTTGCATTGGGACCCTTTCTCAAGCTTAGTCCAAAGAGCTCTGTTATTATATGAAACCTAATGAAACCTAACGTTTAATCTAAAGGAAAGAGTAGTATAAATTGTCATGTAATTAAGCAATGAAGTGAGGAGAAAAATTCCCAACAAACTAGGATCCTTGTACGTGCTTATTTTGCTCTATTTTAACTCCGTCACAAAATCATTCTTTATCCAACCAAGCAAATTGAGACCAGTCAAACTAGTAGTTATAATAGTGAGAATACAAAAACGTCTATATTATATCCTTCAAAAGGTTCTGCCAACTTATTAATGATATTTTAATACTATACTCAAAAATGTCTAAATACCACTCAGTTTGAAACTAAAAACATTGAATTAGAATAGAACAACTGAGTTAGGAGAAAGAAAAGAAAGATATCAGAAAATTTTATTGAAATCGATATTATCAGCCAACTAACTTTCAATATACAGAGTTATTAAAGCTTCTTTGGGTGTCATGTGCCAAAAAAATTCAGTTACGAATTTTTTCTTAAGTTGCAATAGTGAAGTGAAAATATACTAAAAAAATCATTAATACTAAATCAAGAGGGTTTCTCATATTTAAAAACAGAGCAAAGACAGCAAGGCAAACTACATTATAAGATCAAAATCACCTTGCAGTAATCTCGGAACCTCGAGTAGTCAATACTGTCGGCCATTGCTATCAAAGCATGCTGCCGCCTCATTGAGAACCACTGCACAAAATTCACTGATTTAAATTTGCAACAATAGGACACTAGATAAGTTTGCTTAAAAGGTGTGTGCTTGAAAGCTGAACTTTCATAACAAGAGACTCATGAGCAGAAAGGATTCAAACACATAGGGGTAGAAAAAATGACAAACTCTAAAGATGAAAAGTATACCAAAATGCATCATCCATGGTGATCAGATTTGACAGACCATACACCAACAGTGATGCATGGCCTTCATATTGTCATAGGCGAAGTTGGTAGTAAAGTTAATTGACATGTCCTCATTTTATTCTATTCTAAATGCATATCTATCTCGGAAAAAAATCTTATATAATACCGATAAAAATGTACCTGAGCACCCTTTCTGGAGTCTTTCTTTTCTATAAAATGTTCTCTGAATACCTACACAAAGAGACAGGAGATTTAGTCGGTTCAAGGTGAAGGGAGAATAAACCCCGAAGAGAACGGGAAAAAAAAAGATATATTCTTACCGAAACACATGCTTTTTAGAGCTTCTTCCTTAACATTTTTCTTTCTTTTAGCTTCTTCTTTTTCCCTCTGTCAGTTTGTGTTCTTGAGCTTCGAAATCAAAAATGGAAAATAGGGTTTGATTTGGGAATTTGATTGTTTGGGGGTTTTGATTTGAAATATGTTCGGTGGAGTGAAAGGCAAGGGGGTGTAAAAGCACATATTCGAATTTGGGGACCATCTGACGGTTGGAGACTTGGATCGGAGCTTTGTTTTTCTTCTCGAGGATTTTGAGAGCTCTTTGAAGAAAAGGGAGGTAGGAACTGAGAAGGGGAGGCAAGAGGATCATTTTGGCAAGTTTTTAGCATCATCGGAGTCTTGCCAGAGGTCCAAACAGGCTGCACAGCGGCGAGAATTTGCGGAGTGACTGCCGGTGTTGTAGCAGAGGTAAAAATATGGTTTTATGTCAAATAAAGATTAAAATCTAAGTTTGTTTTTGCATTTTATATTTATTTGGTATATATTTTATGTATTAATGTTTTTTAAATGGTTGTTTAATTCGTTTTTCATTTTAGTCCCTGATCAGTACTTCAGTATAGCGATGGTGGTGTTCTCCTCTGTAGATTAATCACCCATCAATTCTATGGGTTTGTTTGCTTTTATGATTTTTATCATTTTGAAAGTGATAATAAAAATCATTCAAGGAGAAAGTAGTGGATATTAGTACAAAATTATTATTGCTACCCATTCTGCTCTATATAATTAATTGTCTCATTAGTCCATATATATAAAATCATTTCTATAACTAAAATGACATTTGAAAATGAAGAAAAACAAAACTTAAAAACAAAATTATTTAAATTAAAAGATTATCTCATTTTTTTTCTTCCCGGGGCGAAGCCCGGGTCGTACCCTAATATATATAAACAACGGAGCAGAAAAAACTCACTAATTAAATATGGAAAATCGAGACATGAGTAAAGTATATAACTAAGTAGAAGTCATTATCACATAAAACAAACTAAGTGCAAATCAGGTTGTATAAATAATAAATCAATACAGTTGCGACTGTTTAACCCCATTCTTTAGTAAAAATAATAAGAGATAGTATCTCTTAAATTAAGTATCCAATTAATTAATGTCTATCCAATAACAGTTATTGGAGTAATAATGATCACTTCAATTTAATTACTCCAGATTTGAAGGAATTTCAAATTAAGACGAAGTTAATATAAGTTAATTTACTTTATTAACTACTTTTACTTTGGATTACTACTTCTGTTTGTACAAATATTAGCTTTCAAGATGTAAGAAAGGGAAAATTTTCAACAAAAGACAAACTCGGACGGTTCTTCATCTTAAAAGTAGTTTTAATGTAACTTAGGAGTAGATTAATGTAACCTTTAGATTTTCAAGTTCTACATACTGTTGTGATCCAAATATATTTCCTTATACAATAACACCATCTTCTTTTCCACCATCATATTCATATCAATACAAACCATCTCCAAATCTCATTCCATATCCCTTTTTTTCAAACCTTTGTGATGTATTCGATCTTGTTCCTCATCCTTGCTTAGAAGAAACAACACTAAGAACCTATGGATTCCTTGAATCTATCCAATCATCTGAATATTACTATGAAAGTGATGAACAAGATTATTATGAAGGTAATTATTTTTCATCACCAATTATTATGTACAAGACTATATGCCATACAATCTTGGAACCAATGGAATATGTGCATCTATTTAATCGTATGAGGATGAAGGTAATGTTTCCATCAAACGATTTGGCACACCTGGTGGGACGTAAGGAATTGAGCCGAACATCCATGTCTCTCAATTTGGAAAGGGTGATTTGGTTGCTTTGCAAGAATTGAGTAATTAGGTTGCTTTGCAAGAAGCACTTGAGAATTTGCAACAAGCCTTGGCTTCATGGCGAAAAACATTGAATGACATGGACAAATTAAGCCAAGCACATAAGGCAAAAGTGAATGACTTGGAGGCTTTATAGCGTGAAGAAAAGGATTCACGATATTAAGAAAATGATAAAACGAAGCAAAAACCATGAATTGATTATCGATTACAAGGTATTCATACAAAGTAAGGTATAACTAACTAACTAACAATTAACAATATTTCTTAACTAACAACTAACTTTGAATATGTCAAAACTACATCCTTTTGAGTTTGTTAGCGCCCCCCCCCCCCCCTCTCCCTCCAAACTGGAATATATATTATGTATTCCAAGTGTGGAAAAAGCCTCAACAAAAGCAGTGTTTGACAATTCTTTACTGAAGCAATCTGCTAATTGTTTCCTTGTTGAAACTGGTAAAAGTAAAATCTGACCATCTTGAAGCTTGGCTCGGACCACATGGTAGTCTATTTCTATATGCTTAGTCCTCTTATGAAAAGCAAAATTCTGAGCAAGATAGAAGGCAAACTGATTGTCACGGTTTGGAAAAAGGAATTTGCAGATTCTTCATTAAGTAACTTAGCCACTGAATTTCACAAGTAGTAGATGCTAAAGCGCTTTATTCTGTTTCAGAGGAGCTCCTACTTATTGTTTTCTGCTTTTTGGATTTCCAGGAAACAAATGAAGAACCTAGGAATATGCAATATCCAGTAATAGATTTTCTGGAATCAATGCATGTTCCCTAATCTGAATCTGAATCTGAATAAGCAATGAATTTCAACTCACTTGTTGAAGAGAAGAACAATCCTTGTCCTATAGTCCTTTTGAGATACCTAAGTACTCGATGGACAGTTGAAAGATTCTCTGAAGTTGATGAGTCTAAAAACTGTGCTAGTTGCTGAACTAAGAAACTGATACCAGGTCTGGTTGTAGTTAGGTCCTAAAGTTTTCCAATGAGTTTTCTGTATTCAGTGACATCTTTTAAAGGAGTACCAAGTTCTTTTGATAACCTTTTACTTGGAAGTATGGGAGTAGGACAAGGCTTCGATTCAAGAAAATTTGCCTCCTTTTAACAAATGTAATGTATATTTATTCTGACAGAGATTTATACCTTTAGATGATCGAGCCACTTGAAGTCTTAAGAAGAATTTCACTTCCCCTAGATCTTTGATGGTGAAAGTGTCATGCAGATACTTCTGGACTGCATCAATTTTAGCCATATGTTATCACTTGCTAGGATACAGTCATCTACATACTGCCATGTATGATGTCTCTATAATCTTTAAAAATAAGGTGTGATATGCTTCAGACTATTTGAAGCCATATTCAAGCAATGGAGAGATGAGTTTTGAGTTCCATTGTCTACTACTTTGTTTGAGACCATATAAAGACTTGACTAGTCTGCAGACTTTGTTTGACTCATCTTGGTACCCTTCTGGCCACTTCATGTAAACTTTCTCTTCAAGATCTCTATGTAAAAATGCATTATTGATGTCAAACTATTGTAAATGCCACCCCTTGATGACTTCCAAAGAAAGAAGAGTTCGAACTATGGTAATTTTTGCTACTGGACTGAATGTATCCAAGTAATCCAGTCCTTCTTGCTAAGTGTACCCCTTTGCCACTAGCTTAGCAATATACCTTTCTATTGATCCATCAGCTTTCCTTTTGATATTATAGACCCATTTACATCCAATAGTACTAGTCTTTCCTGGTGGCAAATTCGCAAGCTCCCATGTATTATTCTTTTGTAAAGCTGAATCTCAAGCTTCATAGCTTCTTGCCAATTAGGATCCTTTGTAGCTTGTTTATATGTCTTTGGCTCAACTTGTTTGTCAATGGCCACTGAGAAAGCACAATGTCTAGGAATGAGTCGAGAATAAGTAAAAACATTCTCCAGTTGATGTGGACTAATACTTTGAACTTGAACATATGAACATTTGTAGTTGTCCAAATAAGCAGGCTTTATCATTGATCAGGTGCTTCTTCTTAATACATGCTGATGTTGCTCATGTGATTGTTCAGCATCAGATGCTGGAAGAACAGGCTCACGAACTTTTATTGAAGGGATTGGAACTGAATTCCGAGTTTCTGTTATGTTTGGGAAATTCTGGATTTCTGCAATTTCTGTGAAATTATGAAGAACATGATGAACTAGATTAATGTCATCAAGAACATGATGAACAGATTCATCATTTGGAATAGAAGGAATGGAGGGAAAGCTTTCTACAGTTGTATTATGTTGTTGTAAAACATTGTTTCCAGAAAAATTGACAATATCATCATAGGAATTGGATTTTCCAAAAAAAAAAAAAGCAAAACTGCATTTTCTGGAAAATTTGTAGTTTTTGCATTTTGACAGTTTTGAGCCTGTATTTGATTATTAGATAAAGAGAAATGAAAAATAAACTCATAAAAGATAACATCACGAGAGTTAAAGATTTTATGAGACTTTAAATCATAAAGTTTGTAACCTTTAACTTTCGGAGAAAAACCAAAAATATAGTTTTGATGCTCCTGGAATCAAACTTGTTCTTAACATTGGAATGGTTAGAAGCAAAAGCAAGACAACCAAAAACTTTTAAATGATCTAAAACAGGTGGTGTAGAGTGTAAAGCTTCAAAAGGTGAAATATTATTAAGAATAAGAGTAGGTATTCTATTGATCAAAAAAAGTCCATGTAAAACACACTCACCTGAAAAAGAAATAGGCAATTGTGCCTGAAATCTTAGTGCTTTTGCCACATTGAGTAGATGTGATGCTTGCGTTCAGCAACACTATTCTATTGAGGAGTATTTACAAAAGATGTATGATGTATGATTCCTTTAGAATTAAAGTAATCATGGAAATTGAACTCCTGTCCATTATTTGTTCTAACACACTTGACAAAAATATTAAATTGAGTATAGACATAAGCAATGAAATTTTACTCTAAAGGTCTATCTTCATATTTATGTTTCCTTAAAAAGATCCAAGTATGTCTCGTAAAATCATCGACAATAGCCAAAAAATACCTATACCCTCTAAAAGTGGGGGCATAGTTATCTCCCCATATATCCATAGGAACTAGTTAAAAAAGAAACATACTTATAGAAGAACTAACAGGAACGGGTATCCTTTTCTGTTTAGACATATGGCAAACTTCACAGGAATCAACATTAGAAATAGAAGGAGCTAAAAGCTTCAATCTTGAAAAGGATGGATGGCCAAGCATACTATGCCACAAAAGAGATTCATCCTTTTTACATTGAATAGAATTCACAAAAGAAAAAGAAATTAAATTAGTAATATAATGCTGGTAAAATTTCAGTAGGATTCAACTTGTAAAGGACCTGAGACAGCTCAGCAGCTCCAATCATCTTCCATGGCTAAATGCCCTAGATTAGACAATAAGATGTCAAAACAATAATGCAACAGTTTAAGTCATGTGCCAATTTACTTGCTGAGATTAGATCGAACGTAAAATCTAGAACAAATAAAACATTTGAAAAATAGAAAGAATCACTGAAATAAAAAAAAGCATAGGCAAGTTAACAAATACATTTGAAACAAACTTATAAGATTGAAAACATCCAAAGAACATGCAATATGATCTGTTGCTCTAGTGTCCAAGACCCATTCAATATGATTAATAGATGAATTAGCAAAGACATTTAAAGAAATTTGAGGATCAAAATCACAAGATGAAGGAAAAGAACATGAGTAAGATGAAACTTTAAGAGAACCAGGAAATGTGACAGCATTAACATGGTGACTTGAAGTAGTCGAGAGTCCTTGCAACATTTGCATCAATTGATCATACTGATCCTTTGTAAACTAGTAAGCACTATGTCGATTGGGTTAAAGCATCTGAATATGAATTATGATAAGAAGAACCAATTTCAACAAGCTCAGTAATTGCCTCCACAACATTGCCATACCCTTGATGCATAGGCTTCTTAGTATTTCTGGAATTGACATTAAAATAGAATGGATAGCCATGTTTCTTATAGCATTTATCAATTGTGTGACCCTCTCGTAGACAATGTGAGCACGTAGGCCACTTGAAATTGTTGGAAAACTTCTTTGCTGCAGGTACATGACCACCTTTGACAGCTAAAGCACTAATCTCAAACATGTTAGACATAGGCAAGGCTGACCTTTCTTGCTGATTACCAAGGAAGACGCCTTATACAAGGATGGTAATGGCTCCATAAGCAAAATCTAAGATTTCACATTGGCATAAGAATCATTCAAACCTTTAATTAAAACCATGACTTGATCATTGTCTGTTGGTCCCGTATGAGTTGCTAAAGGGGGGGGGGGGTGAATAGCACACTTTTAAAAATCTTTGAAGAACTACTAACACTTCTGCAAAATAGAGAGTTAGTGCGACCAGATTATATGACACAATTAGTGGGAACAAAAGAAAACAGAACAAAGCAGCAATAAACGCAGATATGCAATTACAGAACAAATAAATGAACAAGTGTAGAGTGTAAACAGATGAATAGCAGAGAGACTAAGAGTTAGAAGATGGCATGCAATAAAAGCTTAAAGGCAGAATAACTAAAAGGGATTAGAGGTATCTTATCAGTGCACAGTGATTTATAGAGGTTCGGTCCTCCTTGACCTACGTCCTCTATCTTGGTTCCCCACCAAGGATTTCAACCAATCCACTAATCCGATGTAGTTACGGGCCTACACCAAGCCGTTACAGCAACCAAGCTTCACCCAAGCTTGTGACAACACCGAGCTTAACCCAAGCTCGAACAAGTGCTCCCGCCACTGATTACAACAAGAGCTTTCCCCGAGCTCAAACAAGTGCTTCATCGCACTGATTACAATCAAAGAAATGGTTTGAAGGGTGTGTAGGATAATCCTAGATGATCGAAATACACTAAGTAAGATCTGGGCAAGATTTACAAGGAGTGGCAATAAGAATGATCTTGCAAAAACTAAGCTAAAATCAAACATTTGAGTGTAGATCAACTTGGTTGTGATTCCTGTATTTTTCTTTGGTTTCTCCTTTTGTTCTTCTTTTCAGTCTCTTTCTTTAAACCCTTTCTCTTGGGTCTTTATATACTCAGATCTGCCTTCAACGGTCATTCTCCACATTAAATGCAAATCTTTCAAATCTGTCAATTTGTTTCCTTAAATACTTAGATCTGCCTCCAATGGTCATATTACTCATCAATTTCAAGTCTTTCAAATCTGTCAATTTATGGCGTTGAAAGAACCATTTGAATTATAGTCGTTGTCTGACTTTTTCTAACGTTGGTAAGATCTGGCTGGCTGAAGATTTCCGGTAGTCCCACTAAAGTGATGCTCCTCATTGTTGGCATTAATCCTTGCTTCAATTGAATACCTTATGACTTGTGTCTTGTGGCTTCTGCTTCTGGCGTTAATCCCACTAAAGTCATCTTCCACATTATTGGCAATAATACTTGCTTCAGCTGAATACCTTTTTTGCAATAACTTGTAGCTTCTGCTTCTGGCGTTAGTCCCACTGATGATATACTTCTACCTTGATGTGTTGAGCTAAGCCTTCTTCAATCACTCTTGACTTATGCTTTTCATGAGGGCTTTAATCATAGTATGCTTCCTCTGTACTAATGAGCTTTGTGTGGATTGGTTTGGCCATAACTATACATTAAGTATACTGCTCAATTAAACACTGCACACTAGATAACTTGATTAGTCACACTAAATAGAATGTTTTATTATCATAAAAAACACATGGAGTCAACGATCTCCCCCTTTTTTTGATGATGACAAAACACCCCTTGAATTGAAGTGTAATGACATGAATAAAAGATATAAACAGTTAGAAATCTTTACCAAGCTCCCCTGAGTATATGCACTAGTTGCTTCAAGTAGTTATTCTGAGCATCAAAGCTTTTAGAATATGTGAGATTGATCAAAGCAAAAATGCTAAAGCAGAAATAAAAGCATTAGAGCTAAAAATAAAGGCATCCGAGCTATTAGCAAAAATAAAGGCATCAGAGCAAATTATAGGTAACAGAGCAAACTAGGTAAACCAGGTGTGAGACAATATGATCAGCCAACAGTATCTATCTCAAAAGAAATAAATCAGATCATGAAGTAAAGTGAGATAGAATATGTAACTCAGGAATCAATACTAATAAAGTAGTTAGTGGCATCAGAGAATATGATATTATTAGTTCCACTAATTGCAAGAGGGGGTTTGAGAGAGATACTTATACCAATTGAAGTATTTGATACCAATTGTTGAAGTTTGTGAAGCTCCCCCTTTAAGTAGTCAATTCATCAACCCCTGCGACCCCATCCCGCATGTCATAAAGTTTCCTTTATGCCATGCTGGAAAACATGTTGAAAAGTAGTCTCATTAAAGCGCAGGCATGCCATGCATTATTCTGACTAACTCAAGCAGCTACAATTCAATTCAAGCTCTTATTTTTCTCCCCCTTTTTGTCATAATCAACAAAAGGGTTTGAAAATCCTGCAAAACAAGGTCAGTAGTAGCAAATACTAGGTGCAATATTCCATAATAGAAAGATATACAGCTCCAAAGATAGCACCTACTAAGATAAGATAGAGACATTAGAATCCAAAGGCACATTTTGTGCCATTAAAGAAGGAGGGAGGAGAAAAGATATCCAAATATCCAAAGCACACACAAGTGCTAAAAATATTCAGAATGCAAAAGTGCAATGAGAATGTTATGCTAATCAAAATATGC
Organism: Corchorus capsularis; assembly: GCA_001974805.1. Taxonomy (NCBI): domain Eukaryota; kingdom Viridiplantae; phylum Streptophyta; class Magnoliopsida; order Malvales; family Malvaceae; genus Corchorus; species Corchorus capsularis. Next base: position 29,014 of record AWWV01008181.1, read on the forward strand.
CAATGCAAATGCATGCAAGAATCCTAAGTTCTTCCTTCTTGCTCGCATCAATACTTTCTGATCAGAAAACGAGGTTCAGAGTCATCATGCTTTGTTTGATCTTTTGGACTGTAGTTTCTCTGATGTAGTTTCATCTACATTTACATGATTCATTCTTGATCGTTTCTTGTCTGGAGCAGTTGATGTAGGGACACTAGCAACATCTTTCTTTTTGCTCGGAGTACTTGGACCATCTTTACTAATGGTAGTAGAAGTCTTAGCAGAGGTGACTGTCTTCTTGTCCTTTGAAGCTGTTTTAACCTCAGGAACATCTTCCTCGCTTTCATCATAGGATTCAGCTTCATACTCACTACCAGATTTCTCTTCTTCAGTCCCATCTTTAGTTGTATCTTCCTCCATTTCAGATTCATCTCCATTCTGATCATCATCAGTTTCACTTGCAGATTTTTCAGAATCTTCTTTGTTGTTCTCATCATCAGAGTATTCTGATTCTGCATTCTTCATCAACTTCTTCATCAGATTTTTCTTCTTCTGAATCAGTAGCTTATTCTTCCTCTTTTTCACTTCCTTCTTCCTCGTTCTCACTTTCTTCTTTTTCTTCTTCATCAGAGACTTCCTTGTCTTCATTTTGTTCTTCTTCTTCATCAGATGCATCATCTTTTTCACCATTGTCAGAGTCACTAAGATTCTCAGTAGTTTTAGTGGCAGCAACTTGTTTGGTCAACACAACTGTAACTACCTCAAAAAGGTCAATCATCATGGCATTAATGTCGGTCTGAGCACTTTTGACTTCCTTAATGTCTGTTTTGATCTCCTTAATTGCTTTCAGTGTCTCAGTATCTTTGATGACAGTACAGATGAACCTTCCTTGAGTCAAATCAGAGAAGTGAGAGCAAGCTGGCTTGAAATCAGTGTGCTTGTGTGAACGAGTGCCAAGTTCTTTTCCTAACATGGCAATTACAATGCCATAGCCACAAATCATCTTTTGCTTCAATGCCATTTTCTTCATCTTGTTTATAATAATCTGAGCAAGATTAACTTTGATACCCTTCCAAATGCAGTAAAGAAGCCAGACATCATCCTTTGTGATATGATTGATTCGACTTTATATTTGTATCTCTCATGCTTTGAAATTTTGCAGGACATGGACGGGTCTGGCAAGAAAAGCAGAAAAGGGACCAAGAGACACAAGAAGTCCACCAGTGTTGATCCACCTAAACCTGTTGCTCCACCTGAACCTGTTGTGAGAAGAAGGAGAAAATCTAGTGCTCATTCCAAGCATCAGTGGAAACCAAAGCAGAACTTGATTCTGGTTGAAAGTCTGCAGACTCTCTTTAATGATCCAAGTTGGAAGGCTGAGAATGGATTCAAGACTGGATATTTGCTGCAACTGGAAGCTATGATGAAGGCTGAGAATGCTTACTTTTTTATTTTTGGGACAAATTAAGTAGCGTTTCTTACGGTTGCTTTCGCCTTGACTTTGATTCGGCCGTCGATTTTCTCAAAAGGTATGCTTCTGTGTACATCGCTTTCCTTTTATCTGGGTCTTACAGGATTGAATTCCGCTTCTGATTTTGCTTTCCCTCTGTTCTTACGCTTTTCCAAAGATGGGACCTTTAATAATTATGCTGAGTCTTGCAAGTTTTTGTTTTTGGGTATTGTTCCAGACAGTAAAGAACTGCTTTGCTTCACCGAATTATTCCCAAATTCGTATTTTAGCTTTTATGTCATTTTTTCTTTATAAGTTTAATAGAATTCAGTTCCCCTCTAATTTTGCTTTCCCCTGTTTTTATGTGATGTGCTGTTGATTCCCTCCTACCTATTGAATCAATTGGATTGATGGTGTTGATTTGGAAGCATAATATACAGGTATTGTTTAATTGATTCAGTTATTTTTTTCCAATCATTTTGTATAACATTTTCTTCAAGAGTCAAGATATTTGCTTGGTTTAGAATTGATTAAAGTTTAGAGGGCTAGATAAGTTTACCTTTATTGCTTGGTTTAGGATCGATTCCGTTGTCTTTATTCACTTCCATTGTTGTCATACAAGGTAAGTTTAACTTCCTATTCACTTCCATTCTTATTGTTTCGATTGGAGTATTGTTTGTGGATAATTAATTTTGATTTCTATAGATTGTGAGTGAGGCTTTTAGTATGCAGTGGTATTTTAAACAAAATTGATTATCTTATTCCAACTAATGAACTGATTTATATAGGGTGTGAAAGAGGTTGCTCCAAATGTGTTGGTATTCTGAACAAAATAAATTATCCTTTTCCCTAAATATTTAATGTGAGAAAGATGTTTTGCGAAATTTTTGTCTTTGGTGGACTATTAATATGTGTTTCTTTCAACTTGGTCAATATGTAGGCTTCATTTTACAAATTCTGTAATGTTTATATTAAAGGCTTCTTTAATGCTTAGAAAAAGATGGTGATTGCAATATAACAACATATGAAAGAACCTTCAATATATAGGGATATAAGCTGTAAGGGTCAAATTTCATTTTTTTTTTTTAAAAAGGGTTCATTTCCTTTTAAAAAAATTACGTGTATTCAATTTTTTTGGGTGAAATCTATGAACTTTTCAATTTCCCATGCCGGAGTCCCTTTTACTTTTCTTTTCAACACTGACTCTTTGTTTCCTCGCTCACTTCTGATTAAAGTCTTTTTTTCTAAGCCTTTGTTTGGTTGGAGTATTTTGGAAGGGTGGGGTGGGTTTTGGAGGGGTGCATCATTATTTGGTTGAAGGGGTTGTAAGGGGTGAGGGGTAGGAAGGGGTGGTCATCACCCTTCCCAACCCCTTATATCCCACCCCTCCAAATTGGGGTATTTTGGAGGGGTGGGATTTGACTAAAAATTTTACTACCCAAATTATCCTTAGTATATTATTAAAAATCCAAAACTGCCCTTAATAAATAATACCTAATAAATTAATAAAAATAAATACAACATCATAATATATTTTTAATGATAAAAATAAAAATAATTATACTTTGATTAAGTATATATAATAATTATTTTTGTTAATAATTTATATTTTTGTTTATTTCACATTTATTTTCTTTCTCATGTATCGTTTACCAAAAAAAACTATAGTTTGTAAAATACATTAATTATTTTTTTTATAAATGTAATGATGAACAATGCTCAATGTAATTATTATACTCTTAGATAAAATATATAATACTTATTTTGTTTTGTGTAAAACATGTGTAGAAAAATTGAATATGATACATGAAGTTTCTACACATAAGGATAAATTTGTAAAATACATATAAAATTCCTCCCAATCCCTTCCTCCATCCAAACACAAAACATGAGCATACCCCTTCTTATCCCTTCTTTGAACCAGACATAAATTTTCTAAATCCCCTCCCAACTCCTCCCCCTCCCTACCCCACCCCTCCCCACCCCACCCTTCTCCCACTTGAACCAAACAAGGGCTAAAGCTCCCACTGGCCTAACTTGTGTCCTACCGTCCCTCGCCATCTTTCTCCAGCTCGTCTTTTTCCTCTGTTCATGAACTTGTTTACTAGAAAACTGAATATGCCATGTACGTTATTTCCCAAGCCCAACTTGCTAGTTGAGTCATTATTGCCCAAATCCTTTTCCTTCACTGTTGCCCAATTTAAAACCTTTCTATTTGGGCTTTGCCCCATAGTATTGAAGTTTGAACTGAGCCCATCATCATCTACATTGATGCACTTATTTTTTGACCCACTATTAATCTCTTTGTCCGGCCCCAAATCTCTCTCCTTCCTATTTTTAATCCCTTTAGTCCTCCAATTTATTTCCTTCCCATAACCGCAAAGCAAATCACTACCTCTTGCTTTTTCTCCAATTTCTTGCAAGACTCACTTACGAGTTACGATCAAGCCAGTTGCAGAATTGGATGAGAAACGTGCTAGAGGGCCCAAGAAGGCTTCCTATATATGGATTCTTGAGTCGGGCTCATGATTAATTAGCTAATATATTTAGGTTTGCTTTGACATTGTATTTGTAGATAAAAAAAACTTGATTAATCTACTGGATATTGGTTCCATTGTTGGACTCGGGCTCTCTTGCTCTTTCCCCTTTTTTCTTCCCACGATTTTGTTAATCTTCTTTACAACAACTTTTTTCCTGCCCAAAGGCCAAAAAATCTCTTCAACAATTTTTTTTTGTTAGACGATTCAACGATTAAAGTTAAGAAATTTTAGTGTTGAGTTGAAATTTTAAGTAAGGTAAGACTGTCATTACAACCTCTTTTTTAATAATTTTTAAGTATTACAACCTCTTTTTTAATAATTTTTAAGTGTTTCATTTCCTTTTTACTAAATTTAATTTGATATGGTACCAATCAATAATAATTGTTGGTAGATTGTCCTTATTTGAAATTCTCCCAAGAACTTATGCTTTGTATCAAAAGTTAGTTTTAATCATAAAAGTCAACCCAACCTGAAAAGTTATTATTTAGGTATTTTTGCGTTTCAAAAGTGATTTTGAACATTAAATGACTAAAAATCTCACACAATATTTTTGTCTTCTTTTAGGTTTATATCCTTTCGAATAATCATGCCCTTCCAGAGTCTCCCCTTGACGTGTCTTCTCTTTTTTTTTTTCTATTTTTATTCTTTTTAGTTTTTATTAAGTTTAGTTTTAATAAAGAAATTTGATTTTTAAGAGTAAATTATGAAATTAAAGGTTTTTTTTATTATAGAGTTGTAGAAATAAAATATAAAACGAATTTCACTAAGTTTAGCCCCAAATCAAAATTTTATTTTTATTTAAGGGTAAATTTCAAAATTAATAACTTATTGTTATAGAGTTTTAGAAATAAAATACAAAACTAATTTCACTAAGTTTAACTCCAAATTAAAATTTTATTTTTATTTCAAGAGTAAATTCCATGATTAATAATTTATTATTATAGGGTTTTAGAAATAAAATATATATAACTAATTCATAAGTTTAGCCAAAATTAAAATTAAAATTTTATTTTAAAGGTTAAAAAAATTAAGATTTGTAAAGGGTGTGTTGGGACCAAAAAAAATAATAACATGTAGCTTAATGTGTGATTGACACATCAGGAAGAAAACCCGTGTGTGACAAATAGGCGGGGCGCGTAGCAAAACTCTATCCTTTTATGTCATTTTATTTTTCCACACTTTTTCACATCAATATCAAATACTAATTACAATTTTCTACCACAATTTTTAAAAGTACTTTTAAAAGCACTTTCTCCAAGATCAATTGCAAGCGCAATACGTAATTAAAAACTAAAATGTTATTTACTTTTCAAGAAATCTCAAATAATTATTAATTAAGCGGTGAAAAGTTTTTTTTTTTCCATGTGCCAAAAAAAAGTTTTTTTTTCCCTTTTTGGACTTTTGTCAAAATCACAATTAGATATTGGTCCTCAAAAAGAGGGGCAATGCATGGTGCTTATTGTTCTATCGTTTGAGATGGATTCCAATTTTGAACGAACAAAAATAAATTGTAAACATGTGGTTTAATTCAATTAAGCCCCAATTGGACTGATAAGTCATTAGGCACCGCACCTACTTATTTACCTCAAATTAGTAAGGTTACTATCACCAAAGTTAGGTCTAACAATCTTGATTGCGATATTCATCTTCTTCAACCTGTAGTCATTATTATAATTATAATAATATTGTAATATCCAAAGCTTCAGTCATTTTGATTTTTCTACTGAAATTTAAAAGATAAGATAGAAAAATGTCACATGCATGATGCATCACAAACATAGCATTGCAAGCTCGATATACCATATACACATTTAGTGAAACTGTACACATTTTAATTTCTCTTATATCAAATGTGCTTAATATTGTTGAGCACATATAAATCTGGCTCAAAGGCCGAAGTAGCTTCATAAGGTCCACTAAGGGCCAATGTATTATATATATATGCTAGAAAATTACGGCCTGCGCTCTGCGGGTTTATTGTTGTTCTTTTATTTTGATCTCAATTAATTAAGGTATATGCAATATTAATAATCTTAATAATGAAAAATAAATTTTTAAATAAAAAATTATATAAATAGAAATTTTATTTTTGGAAAAAATTAGGAAAAAAGAGAGATAAGATGTGGTGGGAGCACGATCCCACCAGCAACTAAAAAATTTTTTTTTGAGTGGAGACCGTATAATAGTTACTAGGATTGGGATACATCACAATTAGAGGTGTTTATGGTTAGGTCGGGTCAGGTTCAGGCCTGGTTTTTGTTTAGTATTTGTAAATTTTATGTTTGCTCAAGCCGAGTCCAGTCAGAAGAGCGGGTCTCAATTTTTGTTCAAGTCCCATTCATATTTTTAAACATATATCCAAGATCCGCATAAATCCACCCATATTTATTTTAAATATAGATCAAGGAAACCCGGTTGATGCCGGGGCGAGTGGCCTCTTTAGAGATAGCCATGGGAACTTCATACTGGGCTTTCAAAGAAAAATTGGAAAGGCTACCAGTATTTCCGCTGAACTTTGGGCCATTAGAGATGGCCTCAAGCTTGCTAAGATTAATTGTTTTGAACATATCTGCATTGAGACTGACTCTCAACTTGCTATCCAGCTTATTACTAACTGCTTTGATAGTAAACATCCTCTTATTGCTTTACTTGATGATTGTAGGTACCTTTTGGGCCTCTTAAACATTCAGACCATCAGCCACACCTTTAGAGAGGGGAACCAGTGCGCTGACAAGCTTTCCAAAGACAGTGTTTCCATGGAGGAAGATTTTGTTATTTTTGATTCGCCTCCTGCCTGTGTTATGAATGAACTTCTTTCGGATACTATGGGAATTTCTTTTCCTAGGACTTGTAACATTCGGGAAACTCTCCCAAACTCTGACTGTAATATTCGGGAGTCTCTCCCAAACTCTATTGTCATTAGTTTATAATTAATGCATTTCTCTTTTGGATCAAAAAAAAATTTGATGGTACATATTAAGGGAGTAGTAATAATATATATCATGTAATTTTTTTTAAATAGTGAAATTTCTTATAATAAAGTTTAAAACATTTCTTGAATTAATTTTTACATTATTGTTTGTTTCCGAACCACTTGTTGCTTTTTAGGAGAAGAAGGCTTATTCATATTATTACCAATGGCAAAATTTGGTTGTTTATGATTTTGAAAATTCAAAGGCGGTTTAAGAAAAGTCTTACCGGAATTTGAAGGAACGATGGTGGAGTTTCAAACTTTTTCTGATTACCTTTACGGGCAACTACTTGCCACTTTGCTTCTGCAATTGACTCTGTTTGATTTGAGTCTTGTGGATGATCCTCTGAATCTTCAGACTTAGAAGGCTATGTAGACGAGTCCTTGGATGTCTGTTCATAATTAATAAACTCCTTGGTACCATCAGCTTTCCAAGTCTCCTTGGAATAATTCAGATGATTTAAGCAACCACAAGTAGAGCAATAAGGAACCGAAACTTCATATTGAACTTTCCGTATACAAATTCCAATTTTGACTATATTTGGTCGGGGTAAGCCACAATTAACTTCAAGACAGATTCTTGCATACCTTCCACGCGTAGCGTTACCAGTGTGGACATCGATTTTGATCGGCTTACCTATCATACAACCAATCTTAAAAAGAATGGATGCATCATAATACTCGATAGGGAGTTGAGGGAGTTGAATCCATATCGCCATACGATTTAAACCTGCCTCTGATGGTTTGAAATCCGGTTGCCACCTTTGAACTTGAAGGTAGTGGTTATACATGAACTAGGTTCCTCCAGCCAAAACCGAAATCAAATCATCTTGATAGGAGAGTTTAACCAAGAAGCAACTGTAGCCTAGATCAATAACTTGAAAAGAACTTAGTTTCTAGAGTTTCTGGAGTTTGAGCTCAATTCTAACAAAAGACAGAAGATACCCGATTAGTTTAATTAGCAAGGTGTTCCTCCAAGGTTGGGAAATTCATACTTTTTCTTCCATAGTAATAGTTAGAGTTGAGATTGACAAATCAGAAGGGGAGTTATCTTCGTTAAAGGATAAATCTGATTCAAAAGAAAGGTTATCAATATATGATTGGAAATAAAAGTGTCGAGTTTGGATAAGAAGTTTTTCTTTATAGGACAGTTTAGATTGTGGATTTCTTGAAATGAAGGGATTGGATCTTTTGGAGTATGGGGTCTCTGTTGGGGTTGATTCTTTTAGAGAATTATGATCCTTGGTTTTCATTTTTTCTTCGTTGATGGAAGAAGAAATTGGGACACAGTTGACAGATAGGGGTGAAGAGGAGGAGGCGGAGGAGGGGAAGGTGGGTTTGGGAGAGAGGAATTCATAAAGAGAGAGCTTCTTTTTTTTTTTTAAAAAAAATCTTTTGTACATTGCTTTGAATTAGAGATATATTGAGAAAATAATAATAGGGTTCCTTTGGGATCCTCATAACTCTCCAAGACTCCAACTCTCATTTTCTTTAGAGCTCTTAAGCTCCAAAAGACCATTTGACTTCTAACTTCTACTAACTAGCAACTGATGATACTTTTTAGCCCTCGAACTTGGTGAAATGTATTATATTAGCACTCAAACTTTATTTTCAGTCAAATAAGTCATCAAATTTGGTATTACAAATGATTTCATATGACCCCTATTTGGTATTACAAATTATTTCATATGACCCCTCTTTTAACAAGAGGTTAACAGAGCTGTTAGTGTCGATAATGTAGCATGTCACCTGGTCCCACAATCAGGTTGAATTTTCACGTGATATGCCACGTAAGTCACGTAAGTGAGCAAAACTCAGGTTAAATTAGGTTCTCAACCAGAAGCAAGCTTGAAAATGAATTGAATAAACCATTAAATGAAGCCAACTGCCAACCAATACCTCCTCGTTAATTATAGCACCCATCAACTTCAATGATCTTATTTACACATGCAAACATTTTCCTATATAAACATGGTAGCTCCATGGCTCAAATCCCCAATTCGATCTTTCAGTTTCCAAGCTAATTAAGATTAGTTGTTCTTATAATTTCAATTATTAATCTTAATCATGGCTGGCTCCATTGCTTTTAAGTTGGGTTTCGTGATGCTTTTGTGCATGGTGGTGAGTGCACCCTTAGCTCAGGCAACCATACCATGTGGTCAAGTTACTAGCAGCCTTGTATCATGCATCAGTTACTTGAAAACGGGTACGGCCCTTTAGCACCTTGCTGCAATGGAATCAAAGCCCTTAACGCCGCCGCCGCCACCACACAAGACCGCCAACAGGCTTGCACTTGCATTAAAAATATCGCCACCACCATCACCGGCATCAACTATGGTCTTGCCAATGGACTTCCTGGCAAGTGTGGCGTCAACATTCCTTATAAGCTCAGCCCCTCAACCGACTGCAAAAGGTTCACTCAGCTTTATTATAACTTCTTAATTTCATGGTGCAATTTAATTTAATTTATGTATGCTAATTTCTTACTATATTGTTGTTTTTGGTGCATTGCAGTGTGAAGTGAGGCTTGGTGTGACAAATTAGATCATTTCCAGATGGAAAAGAAAGCCCTACCTATTTCTTAGCCAAAGAATAAAAGTGGATGTAGAAATTCACGTGTGGAGTTGTGCCTTTATATAAGAGTCTCGGAACCTATAGTTCTTACATGTTTCAGGGTCTCTTTCTTACGAATCTAGGAGGCCATTATTATTGTTATCAAGTACTTCAGAACATATATGTAGAAATGAATAGGCTCGTGCCATGTTGTAACTTGTATGGGTCTATTTTTATATATAAGAAAAAAAAATCGAAACCAATAAAAGTTCTATTTTATTACACATTTTTTTTGTCTTTTTTCATATTCTTTCTTTGTTAATTTATAATAGATCTACAACTATATTATTATATATATAACATAACATTATAAGAAATTATAAGAAACAATAAGAAAATGAAATTACCCTTTTGTCCAGTCTTAAGATGCACCACATTCACTCAAGAACAAATTGTCAAGGTATTTCGGTATTTTTATGCTCAGTATTTTCATTATTACTGTTGATTGTTAAGTGCGTTTTTGGAACTTTATGATAAAGGTACTATTTGGTGAGTCCCAATCTCAATAAACAAATAATTTTTTTGCTGGATTATTTATCAAATGATTCTCGTACTTTTATACTTTATGCTATTTAATCATTTACAATTATGGGTTGGACGACTGAACGTTTCGGCTTTAATTCTTCTATGTTTTGTTTTGCTTGTCCGATCAAGATGATTCAAGTGTCTATTGAAAGGTAATTTCATGATTTACAACTTCCATGGAGGACTCAAAAACCAATTTTAATGTTTTGATTCTAAAAAATGCTTCTAAAATTTTGTGGTCTCGATTACCGGTGTATCTAATATTATATAATTTTCGGTCTAATTGTACGATTGAGGTTGTTCAAGTGTCGGTTAAAAGGTTATTGTGTGATCTACGACTTTCATTAAGGGCTTGAAACCTGAATTTGATTAATGAGTTTCGTGGAGGATTCAAGAGGTAATTTTTATGTTTGGTCTCCATAAACAAATATTTTTTTGCTGGATTATTTATCAAATGATTCTCATACTTTTATGCTTTATTCTATTTAATCCTTTACAATTATGGGTTGGACGATTTAACGCGTTGGCTTTTATTTTTTGTATTTTTTGTTATATTTGTCCGATTAAGGTGATTTAAGTGTCTATTAAAAGATAATTTCATGATCTACAACTTTCATGAAGAACTCAGAAGTCAATTTTAATGTTTTGATTCTAAAAATTGCTTCTGAAATTTTGTGGTTTCGGTTGCCGGTTTATTTATTATTGTATAATTTTCGGTCTATTTGTCCGATTGAGGTTGTTCAAGTGTCGGTTGAAAGGTTATTGCATGATCTATTACTTTCATAAGGACATGAAAGCTTAATTTGTTACTTTTACGCTTTAGACTATTTAATCCTTTACAATTATAGGTTGAATAATTTAACGTGTTGACTTTTATTTTTGTATTTTTTATTCTATTTGTCCGATTAAGATCTTGCTATCGCTATATAAAACCTCGTTGCTCAAAATCTTTCCTTATTTCCTTCAAAATCCCGTCACGAAGCGCGGGTTTATGACTAGTACTATATTATTTATTAAGTGTGATATATATTATTAAAGTAAAATATAGTATATTATACTATTTTTTGTTGCAAAAAATGTAAGGGTTCTCACCTTTGTTTTCTTCTATGTAAGAGTGGAAAATTGATATGGTTCTAATCTGAACTTCATAATCTGGTTGTTTGTTGTAGCTTTGATTCCTCATATACGTGCCCTTGATTGCTTTTATTCCTGTTTCTATTGGCTATTATTTTCCTGTAACTTTTTCCATACAAAAAGTCTTCTATTTTATATTTCTTTTTTTTTTCTAAAAAATAAATACTTCTTTTATTCAAATGAGTCAATTACAATTTACGGTATTTGATTCTTACAAAATGATGATAAAATTAACTTAAAAAAACAAAAAAGACGCCTAATATATAAATAAAATAAATATAAAATACCACTAGTTGGACCCCTCCTTGTGTCCATCTCCAGCAACCTTTCCCTTTGTTGTCTGTCACGAGTCCCACCTTCCCTTTGTTGTCTGTAGTGAGTGTATACTTTTTTCTCTTGACAGGCAGCTTCTTGTCCTTGAAATGTATGCTATGGGCCACCCAGACATCTATATCACTCTCCACAAGACTAAGAACCCATGAGGTCCTTTTGAGCAACGTGGACCACATGTGGATTTCCTCCACCTTATACTCAGTTCCAAGTTCATTCTCGATTTGGACTAAATCATGCAGACCATACCAGGAATTAATGAAAATGAAAACCAAAGACTCAAAACTAGATACAAGCACACCTAGACAAATTACATTTACTATTTTATATTTCTTATACTTTCTATTTTTTCTGGTATTGTTCCATTTAGTATTAAAGGACCATATAATTCGCCCGTGAATTCAGACATTCTTCTAAAATGACTCTTGTGAACTTGAATGTCAACCACACAAATCCTTCCCTCTTCCCCCAAGATAACGTTGTTACCAATTTCAAATGGATTCATATAAAATGTTAAGATGATATATTTGATAAAGTCGGAGATACGTGTGACAAACAACTCGATTACTATTACCATTAGGTAACATATGGTGACTATCCATTTATGAAAAAGGATGCCGGAAAAAATAAATATGATTAGAATGAACAATAAAATTAATTCAATGTCAATAGTCCAACTACCTCTTTTCTGGTTGTTCCCTTGTTACGGTTCTTGGGGCGGAGGCATGCTCGGATGAACAAGAAAAGTGTGATGATGAAGGCTATCGGTATGTGTCGAAACGTTCGGGTCCGGGGAACCCTACCGAAACGACTTTGAAAATGAGGAGTCGCCACTAATCTTTTTTAAGTCGTTTCGGCAGGGTTCCTCGGAGCCGAACGTTTCGACAGCTTGGCGACTCCGCTGAGGACCTTTCTGCACATCAAGTAAGTCATTAGCAAAATTCAGGGAATAAAAAGCACAAGTTGCATATCAATAACATAAATCAAGAATCAAATTGCACCTAAAAGGCAAACAAACCCTAGATCAGGGACCAAAGTGAACACAGAAATATATTTGAGTCTTTAAATGAAACAGGGAACAAACTATTAGACACGTATGAACTAAATCCATTCCTTAATCAAATCAATCCAAAAAACAAATCTTTAAACCAAAGTTTTAATTTTTAAACTAGAATCAATTCAAAAGAAATTCATCAATCTCTTTCCAAGTTAGTTTTAATTAAAAAAATTAGACCTTTAATTCAAGGTTTTGGTTTTCAAATTAAAATTAGCTCAAAATGGTTTAATGCTCAGTTTCCAAGCTAATTTTAATTCAAAAATTCAAACTTTAAATCAAAGACTTAATTCTGCTAATTAAAATTAACTCAAGGAGAGATCAAAGAACAATTTTAAAATTAACTCTCATTCAAAAATCAAACCTTTAAATTAAAGACTTAATTTTTGAATTAACTTTAACTCAAATAGGACTAAACTCCTCATTTTATCAATAAAAATCGAAGCTTTAAACTAACAAGCTAAACTTCAACAAATCCAACACCATAATCAAACTAATACCTTTTAATCCCGATTTACCAAATATCATCATATTTATGCATGAACTAATTAAATCAAACAATAATCACCAAAACAAACCCTAACTTGACTACTCAATAACTAATAAACCCAAATTATAGTTAATTAAAACATAAGCAAGGCAAGAGGGACCAAATCGAAGGATGCAAAAAGCTTACCTGCTATCACCACGAATTCCCAAGCTCAAAACTACGCCTTTTTGTCCCAAACCCTTCTTTAATCGTGCTTTCCTCTTCTTCTTCCTTATCTTCCCTTCTTCCTCGACCAGTCTTCTTCTTCTTCGATTTCTTCTTCGATCAGACTCTTAACAGTCGACGACTTCTCTATTACCAACAACGCCGTGAAACCAACTTTAAAATCCCAAAGATCCCTTCTTCGTTTGAAAACTTGAAACCCTCGAAACTACTACTTCTTCTTCTACCGAGTCTCTTCTTCGAGACTTTGCAACTCACGAACCCGAGGATGTCATCACTCGAACCATCTTTCGAAAGCTCACCCTGGCTTCTTTCTCAAACCGAAAGATCTGAGTTTAAGCGATTTCGAAGGTAACCCGATCCTTTGATAGCCAGATTTCGACGATTCTACCGTCGGAACAGCTTCGAACCTCAGGGTGTTGCTTTACTTTCCTCCCTCTATTCACTGATGGGTTCAATTTCATGTGATATTCATTTGATCGAAAAACCCCCCAATTCCACTTTTAAGAACTCTAGCTTCAAATCTTTGAGTGAGATAGGAATTTGAGACAGAGAGAGTCTGTTTAGTGAGAAAATAAGAAAATGTAAGCCTTTTAGCGAATGAAGAGAGAGAAAATGAGCAAGAATTCCCTGATGAGAGCCCTTGAATTCTTGTGTGAAGAACTCAGTGAATCCATAGATGGAGGAGAGAGTGATTAGAGTTTTTTAGAGAGAACCCATTTTTGTGTGCTAAAGAGAGAGGTCAGAGGGAGAGGAGAGCCTTTTTTTCGTTCCAGAGAACCAATCCCCTTTTAGCCAGTGTGAATGATCGGACCAAAATTATGCATCTTCTTATGGTTATTTTCCTATGCTTTTAGAGTATTTTATGCTTGATTATGCCTTATATTTGGTATATTTGTGTTTATAGGTGTTAAAGTGAAGAAAAGTGCAAAATCACCATTTTTATACCTTTTTGAAGCCTTTTTGGATGATTATTTACACAAATATTTTCCAAGGACATTGTGGATGAAGAATGGAGCCAATATGTTCGTGATTGAAGAGCTTGGAGAGTCAATTTTATCATCATAAGATTGATTTTCAAGAGTTTGAAGCAAAGGAGCAAATTTGAGTTTCAAGGCAAGAAGACATGTCAAGTGGCGGACAAGCACTGGAGCACATGGGTCTTGAGACAAACCAGGTGGGGCGCCAGGCTTACCACATGGGCGCCCAACGCCAGTCGGGGGTGCCACCCAGCAAACACATGGGCGCTGGCAACATGGGGGCTGAGAGCAACGCCCTGGGCGCACAAGCCAACCACATGGGCGCCCAGGGGGAGTCGGGGCCAGCACATGCGCGCGCCAAGCATGCCTTCGCGTGTCACTTCCTCTTGAAGCTTCTCCAATTGTTTCCAGATTTGGCGACCTTTCTGTATTTTGGCCATAAATTTTGATCCAGAGCTCCGTTTGAGGCGTATGAGTAGCCGTTAGAAAGCTAACTCCAAGATCTACAACTATCGTGTTTTGGTCAAAGCCCAGTTTTGCCGTTTTCGTGGACGAAAATGCCCCTGAAGTCAGCAGACAGAAACTGTCCTGGGCCTTTTATGCGGGATTGATCCAATTGAGCCCAAATTCTTATTTGGATTAGCTTGAAGACTTGGAAAGCAGCCCATCACGTCCTTAGGGTTTGTTTAGCTCTAAATTAGCCCTAAGCCACCTTTATAAATACCCTCTTAAGTTTAAAACCCTAGCACATCAAGGTGTAACCAATCCTTGTATCGCATAGATCATCTTTTTCTAGGTTTTGTGCCGCCAAGGAGAGGGAGGAGGCAGCCGGCCTCCAAACTTGTAAGTCTCTCATTGATTGCTTGCAATCCATGAGTAGCTAAACCTTAATACTTCTTTTCCTTAGGTACTTTTGATCAATGAATTATTGGTGAGACTTTTGTTCTTAATAATTTGAAGCTTTTTCCGTTTGAATACGTTTCTTATCTCTATGCTTCATCTTATGTGTTCATACTTTGATTGATTTTGTGCGCAATATATCTTGAGATTTATGAATGCTATAGTTAGATTCAAGTAGCTTGAGTCAAGTTAAAGTTGGTCCAAGTAACAATTGAATGCTAGGAGTCCTAGGTTCAATGGGATATCAAACCTTGTTGAAATCTTTAGGCCAAGATGGAAATTGACGTAGGCAAGTTTGGTATTGATTTATCATGCATGTGGAATAATAAAACCTACTGCTTGTTATATGAAGGGCTTAAACCATAGATTATAACATTTGAGGTTAATTGCAGTGAGATACGAATTAATCTTTTTAGCATGTTGGAATTAGCATTACGTCTGTTCCTATACCAATTATTCAAATGGAGTTGTTTAAGATGTTAAAAGGATTACTTTGTTTCAATGAAAGTTGATGTCTACGTCTTAGGCTATATACCGATTTGGAATAATTTATGATTCTTAATTGATTGCAATCTAAGCCAAATTTATGTTTAGTGTCTATGATCCATGATTCACTTGATCAAAGTAGTTACCTAAAGGAGAAGAAGTATGCTTTCATCAATTGATTTTCTCTTTAATTATTTTCTAGTCAATTATTTATTTGTTTTCAATTCCAATTACAAAAATCCAAAAATATCTTTTATAGGTTAGAATTTCTTTTGTAAGATTTAACTTTGATTCGTACCTTCCCTGTGGATTCGACCCCTACTTGCCCTAGCTAAGTAGTTAATCTATATGTTATTGGTTTGTGGGGAATTTATCTTGTGATTTGATCAACGACCGGTCACAATTTTGGCGCCGTTGCCGGGGAAGGTTTACGTAATTGAAGGCAAATTATTACTTGAGAATTTCTCACCTTTATCTTTTATATTTTTCGTTATTTTTCTTTTCAATTTTTAGTTTAGTTAATTTTTCTTTACTTTTTATTTTTCCAAGTTACTTGTTATTATTGGATTCTTTGTTTAAGTTCTTTCTAGGTGTTGTATGCCAAATACAAGGAGTAGTGGTACCAAGGACTTAGAGTTCAATTCTGAGCCTGAACGTACACTCTTTGCACTAAGGAAGGAGAATTTGTTTCGAAAGCAAGGAGGAGATTCGTCAACACCAAGTTCTCAAGCTAGCTCTCCACGGTCCACCACTTCTTCTTCAAGTTTGGAATCACAATCCCCAAGAGAAAACATGGCCGAAGAAAACAACAACAATAGGACTTTGAGGGAACTTGCTGCCCCAAATGTGACTACACAGCGCTTAGCAATTCAATATCCAACCAATGAAGAAAATTTTGAGATCAAGTCTGGATTCATTCATTTATTGCCAAAATTTCATGGTATGCCTGGAGAAGATCCACATCGACATCTCACAGATTTTCAAATAGTTTGTTCATCCATGAAAATGCAAGGTATCTCTGAGGAGCAATTCAAACTTAGAACTTTTCCTTTTACCCTTATGGATCGTGCAAAGGATTGGTTGTACTACATGCCTAGTGGTTCAATCACTTCTTGGACGAGCCTTAAGAAGTTGTTTTTGGAAAAATTCCTTACTGTTCATAAAGCCTCAAGCATTCGAAAGGAGATAAGTGGAATTAAGCAATCCCAAGGCGAGACTATGTATGAGTTTTGGGAACGTTTCAAGAGGTTGTGCTCAAGTTGTCCAAATCATCAAATTCCTCAACAATTGCTTATTCAGTATTTCTATGAAGGTTTACTCCCATTTGATAGATCTCCATAGATTCTGCAAGTGGAGGTGCTTTCATCGACAAGACTCCCACCAATGCTTGGACTTTGATCGAGAACATGGCCGCCAACACACAACAATTTGGTACTCGAGAGAATTGTGCGCAAAGAGATGGAAACATTAGGAAGATCAATGAAGTCTCAACCCATTCCTCTACATTTGAGCAACGAATTGAAGAAGCAAATCAACAAATTGCTTTGCTCACTGATTTGGTCAAATCGAACTTATCAAGTGTGCAAAAGGTTTGTGGGATTTGTTCATTAG
>AWWV01008182.1:0-10553 GCA_001974805.1 Corchorus capsularis
CTATAATTACTATATTTAGGAAAATACTTTAATTAGTCGTGTGATCAATTAATTAGTAGCAACAATAGTCACTAAACTAATTCAATGACATTTCAAATACAAGGTAAGATAGAAGTCTCCTTCGGAATTTTCTCTGGAGGAGGAGTGCTTAGTCTCCGTTTCGAGTTTCAGTTTTCCGAGTTTCATCTTTTGAGTGCTTAGTTCAGTACTGAGTTATTATAGTTTCTTAAGTCAGTTGTGAGTGTTTTTTGGATCTCAGTCGTGAGGAAAGCATGGCGGATGAAATTGATGAGATGCGGAAGCATCTAAAGTTAACAGAGGATGAAGAGGCAGATGTCATCGATGAGATTCCTGTAACAGAAGTGGAGGATGGTGTGTGTTAAGCCGTGGCTTGTTGGGAAGCTCTTGACCAAAAAACCTTTTAATAAACAAGCTTTGATATCCACCATGAAAACCATATGGAAGTTAGCAAGAGAAGTAACAGTTTTTGCTCTCGAAGATAATCTGTTCTTGTTCAAATTCTGTTCAGAATCTGATCGCAGCAGGGTGATTGGCGGAAGTCCATGGTCTTTTGATCAAAATTTACTCTTGTTTGTAGAGTATGATGGTGATCTAAAACCGGAGCAATATGATTTCACCAGAAGCTTAGTATGGGTTCGGATCTATGATCTACCTGTAGGCATAAGATCTATAGCCTGGGCTCATGTTATTGGGAAACGACTTGGTGATTTAGCTATGGTGGATGAGACGCTGGAGACAGAAGGATGGGTAACTTTTCTACGAGTCAGGGCTTTAATGGATATTACTAAGCCACTAAGGAGGGTGATGGTGGTGAAAGGAGTTGATGGAAATCATAAAGGAAGACTTAGCTATGAAAGGCTACCTTTGTTTTGCAAAGTCTGTGGTTTTCTGGGGCATAGTTATATGGAATGTGAAAACCCAGAGCCGCCAAGCATCATAGAGAGTGGCAATTTTCCTTATGGAGAATGGCTTTGTGCCTCCCCTCTCAAGAGGAAACGAGAATTTGTCGATAGTGAAGCTTTCAAACAGTTCGAGACGCGTCTGGGAGTAAGCGAAGCGCGAAATTTGGTGAAGAAAACTAATAGGGCTCTGTTTCTAAATGCCGGAGCTGTTAGACAAGGTGATCGGAAAAATTCGACGATGGTCGTAGTGGTGAGAAACGTGGTCAAACCGGGAGCAAAAATCTCGGGATTGGAAACTAAAAATAAGGAGATAAATGCTGATTTTGTGGGAGATAATATTGTTGGTTTTTTAGAACAGGAAAGATCATGGTTTGGAGAGAAGTTAAAGGTATCTGATGGGGAGAATTTTATTGCTGAGCAGATTTCACTCGATACGCGGGAGAAGGGTCAAAATGTCCAAAGTGATCAAAATTTAAAGGCTCTGGAGGGGATTACAGCAGATGGGTTGGTGGGTGGGAAGTTGGCCCAGGTAGAGGTAAATGTGGGCCGATCCATAGGCCAGACGCCAACTGACATGGGTTTATCAAATGGAGATGCTATTGGTAATCAGAATAATTCATCAAACGGCTTTCAATTCCAAGTTTTTCAACAGACTTCAGAAGCTGAAGTTTCATCTTACTCAAAAAGAAATCCATCCCGTCGTAAGAAGCTAGTACCTAGGAGATTATGTCGAGGAGAGTTACAAGAAAGTGGAGATGTTGTTTCTTTGGGGAAACGGTTTGGTCAGAATGAGGAGGCACTAGTAGATGATATGCTGGAGGATGGTGGTAAAAAATCGAAGCGCAGCAACAGTTCCACTCCTTTTGATTATTTAATGGCGGGGGCTGGGAGCCAGCCCCGCTAAGAGCCATGATCACCCTAACTTGGAACTACTGTGGGCTTGGGAACCCACAGGCAGCGCATGCTCTTAAGGAACTTATAAAAAAAGAAGCTCCCACGGTTATTTTTCTTTCAGAAACAAAGCTTCTTGTTAGAAAGTTAGATTGCATTAGAAATATTTTAGGTTTTTCTTCGTGTTTTGGTCTTGATGCTGAAGGGAGGAGTGGGGGTCTTGCAATGTTTTGGGATGACCGTGTGAATTTGGAACTAGTTAGTTATTCAAGGAATCATATATGCTGGTAGATGAGAAGGCTGGAGAGGCTAAATGGAGACTAACAGGTTTTTACAGAGAGCCGAATAGAAGTCGAAGGATGGTTTCATGGGATTTGTTACGAAAATTGGCAGAGCATGATGTTAATCGTTGGGCTTGTATTGGGGATTTCAATGAGCTTTTGTGGAGCTGGGAAAAGAATGGGGGTAGATCTAGATCAGAAGCTCAAATGACTGCCTTCCGAAGTGCCTTAGATGATTGTAGCCTTCAAGACTTGGGTTATCGTGGCAATGCTTTCACTTAGAGAAGAGGTCCAATAGCTGAGAGGTTAGATAGATGTCTTGTAACAGAACAATGGAGACTTTCGTTTCCCACTGC
This sequence comes from Corchorus capsularis, assembly GCA_001974805.1. Classification (NCBI taxonomy): domain Eukaryota; kingdom Viridiplantae; phylum Streptophyta; class Magnoliopsida; order Malvales; family Malvaceae; genus Corchorus; species Corchorus capsularis. The sequence continues at coordinate 2,452 of AWWV01008182.1, forward strand.
AAGTCTCTATCATCTAGTTTCTAGTGTGTCGGATCATGCTCCAATTCTTTTAAGTACGGTCAGGAAGGTAGCATCGAAAGAGAAAAAAAACAGAAGCCGAGAAGAAAGTATTTTGAATCAGCTTGGTGTAAGGAGAGGCAGTTCACGGAGAAATTGATTTCGATTTGGAATGGTGAAATAGACGCATCCTTGCTAGCAGAGATTGAAGGTGTAAGAGAGGAACTGAGGTCGACTTTTGGAAAGAAAACAAGTGTTGTTAGAGATAAAATTGACCTTCTAACTAAGAAATTGAATGATCTAGTAGGTGAGGTTAATAGAGATTTTGAAAAACAAAAACAGGTTCGGGAGGGAATTAAATAAGTTATTGGATGAAGAAGAATCTTATTGGATGCAAAGGGGTCGGGTTAATTGGCTACGTGAAGGAGACAGGAACATCAAATATTTTCATGCACAAGCCAATAAAAGGAGGAGGAAGAATGCTATAATAGGCATTGAAAGGGAGGATGGGAGGTGGGCAACGGATGAAGATGAGATCCAAAAAGTTGCTGCTTCTTATTTTAAGAAACTTCTTAACTCTACTGAACCTAAGCACTTTAATGATGTACTTGAGAAGATTTAACCTCGTATTACAACAGAGATGAATGCATTTTTTCTTGCAGAGTTTACAGCGGAGGAAATTCATTCTACCTTAAAACAAATGCACCCCACCAAGGCACCAGGTCCTGATGGTATGCCTGCTCTCTTTTTTCAAAAACACTGATCTTTGTTAGGTAGTGATTGATTGAGCTAAAATTAACCCTATTTTTATAGCTATTTTTCTATACTTCTTGCTACTTTTATGTGTATTTTTACCCTATTTTGCTAGTATTTGTGTTTTTAGGTCTTGAAGACAAGAAAAGTGGAAACTTGTTGTTTTTCACTCTTTTTGGAGCTATTTTGGTGACTTTTTACTCAAATATGGACTTAGCAATTTGGAGTAAAAATTTGGAGATTCGAAGTTCGTGTTTGAAGATAATTTGAAGATCATTGAAAAATTATTTCAAGAAGCAAGAATTGATCGACCTGTTAGATCAAGTTTTCTCGGAGGAAGAATCCTTAGCTATTAGACATATTGCAGTAAGCAGATTTCCGGTGCAAGATCGACTGGTTTGGCATTATGACAATAAAGGGTTCTATTCAGTAAGGAGCAGATATAGAATTTTATGCAATTTACAAGGGTTTGGTGATGATCAAAGTGCCCAAGTTATAGCTGCAAACAAGGAGATTTATAGGCAAATTTGGAGAGCCAATGTCCCTCCGAAAGTGAAAATTTTCTGTTGGCGCATGTCACAAGATATATTACCAGTTACTGGTAAACTCTACAAACGAGGGATGGATGTCAATCAACTTTGCTTTAGATGCATGCAAGATGTAGAATCGGTATCCCATGCCATTCCGGATTGTGAATACGCTGCTGCTGTATGGAATATAGTAAATGAAAACTACAATAGGGAAGCTGCAACTGACATAAGCTTGAATGGCAGGTTTTTTGGCAGTGGTGAATGGCGAGACCTTGCCATGATCACTGCATGGGCTATTTGGAATGATAGAAACAATGAACTTCATGAACAAACTCGAAGGAATCCCCAACTTACTGTGGAATTTATTCGATCTTTTTTATTAGAGTACCAACGTTGCCAAGAAGCAGTGAGGCTGGTGCCAAAACCTACAAGCAGATCGAGCTGGACAGCTCCACCGGAGGGGTTCATAAAGGTCAATTTTGATGGCTCGTATCATGCTGCATCGAGGACGGGGAGTTTTGGTGCAGTGGGTCGGGATAGCCAAGGTCAGGTGATGGGAGCAGTAGTTGGAAAATTTGACAATGTTGCTGATGCTTTCACTGCAGAGTCGAAAGCAGCACTCAAAGTGATTCACTGGTCAAGGGATATGGGTTTTCGAGATATCATCTTGGAAGGTGATACACTAACTATTATAAAAAAGGTGAACCGGTCCACAGAGGATCTCTCTCCAATCGGCCCTTATGTTGAAGAACTCAAGCTTCTTAGTTCTGTTTTCAGTTCATGTTCTTTCTCTCATGTTCATAGGAGTAGTAATGAACTTGCTCATGCTCTTGCTAGCCTTGGCTCTTCCTTACCAGAAGATTATATCTGGATGGAAGAAGTTCCAAATTCAGTCTTCGATGTACTTGAAAAGGATTGTAATGGTTTACCAAGATAAATGAGAAGATCCACATCTTTTTACTCAAAAAAAAAATAACATTTCAAATACACAAGGTACAATGAGTCAGTTAGTTTGAGTCTGAGTCTGGTTTTTGTCCAGTTTTTAGTTAGCAATAGATTGAAAATAGTTTACCTTATCGGAATGGTTTTTCTTTCTGATCAAAGGGTGGGTGCTGATGATCCTCGAATCAGCCACTTTTTTATCTCTGTTGAAAGCTTTTTCTTGGATTCACCGAAAAGAAAAAGCGATGGAGTGGTGGACATGCGAAAGATTTATGAAGAAGATTCGAGACTCCGTACAATCATCAAGACGACTCATCTGATCAAGGAGCAAGACCTAGATCTAAATCTAAAACAGGAGCATTCTTCTCAATTTATTGTAATTATGAGTATTTTCTTTGTAATTTCATTTTCATAAATAAAAATTACAATATTTGTTATTCAAATACACAAGGTACAAATATTTGAAACGAATTAAAAGCTATTCGGCTACAAACTTATGCTTGATTTGGGCTACCAAGTCCAACTTCGCAAGATCATCACTTCTAGACAATAAATCTAAATAATGTTATATCATTACAAAGTTTAATTTTTATTAAATATATCAGTACTACTATGTTAAAGTATTAACACATCAATATTAAAATTTTTAAAATTTTAATATAAATACATAAAATTTATTTAAATAAATGACGGGCCATTGCAAACCTAGACCGATCGATCGAGGGTTTTTTTTTTCGTGAGGTTAGACCGAGCTTTTTGAATAGGAAAATTATTCAATACTTTAACAGACTGCATGTGCGGGTCTAAAAGGTTGAGATGTAGAGTTTTTTACCAAAGTATAATATTGTAAAAACTTATTTCCCATTTTATAATACTTTTAAATTTATTTCCCGATTTTATTATTTTTTTTAGAAGTATTTCCCGATTTATAGTGTTTCTTGCCACATCACGCAAACCTAGACCGATCGATCGAGGGGTTTTTTTTTGTGAGGTTAGACCAAGCTTTTTGAATAGGAAAATTATTCAATACATTATCAGTGGAGTTTAGCAGACTACACGTGCGGATCTAAAAGGGTGAGATGTAGAGTTTTTTTACCAAAGTATAATATTGTAAAAACTTAATCCCATTTTATAATACTTTTAAATTTATTTCCTGATTTATAGTGTTTCTTGCCATGTCATTTATTATTTTCTAAAATTAAAAATGAAATATAAAAAATGGCAGATTCTATTTGCTAACCTAGTTTCAAAGTCGTGGACATAAAATTTTTTTCTCCCTTCCCTTCTCTAGAGCATATTGAGTTTTTTTTCAATTCATGGTGGCATCTCAATCCAAGAATCTCTCACCCTAGTATATGATTTCTAAACCTTGAAATTAAGTGTTGTTTATATTGATTTTGTGATTTAGGTATACCCTAGGCAGCTTAAACCATTCCTAAAATCAGTCCTTAAAACTTGAAATCACTAGTTTAGATTACCAAATTTACTTATTAATTCAATCGGAGAATTGGAGGAGGAGGATCCTTTGTGGTGTTTTTTTAATGATAATTTTAAGGAAGATGAGACCAAAAATGGCTTTTAAGATATAATAAAATTCCAATTTCCTTCTCTTCTTCTCCCCATCTTTCTTTCATTTTTGTTTGATTTTCAAAAAGGTATTGATTATAACGATTTAATCAATGAGATCAATTTTGTTTTATGTAATAATTAATGGAAGGTGTGATAAGTTTATCTCAGAATTGGCATTTGTATGAAATTCCAGAAAAATGAAAAATTTTTAGAGAAGAGAAAAACAGAATTGGGGATGGAGCGATTTTTTTAGCGATTATTCTTGAATAAAATTTCGCCTTTAAAAAAACTTAATTTATTTTTATACTTTAAAAATTAAAAGTTTTTTTCTTAATAGAAAAAAAGGGAAAAATTATGACATAGTGATGATGTGGTAAAAAATATTATAAATTGGAGATAAGTTTTCAAAGGGATTATACTTTGGTTAAAAAACTCGTGAGATGTGTCCGTTGGAGATTAGATTGAAATATTCAAAATTTAATTAATTCAAAAATTGGACACGTGTCAACTCCTCACCCCGCTTGTGGGGTCCAAATTTTACACTGACAGTGTATCAAATAATTACACTTTTGAATAAGGCCCTCGAGGTGTTAATAAGTAGCCTATACCCGACTATTTTTCTAAAAAGCAAATAAAAAAAACTAAATATGTGAAATTCGAAATATAACAACTTTAAGAAAGAAAGAGATACTCAAAAAACAAAAGAAAAATTAGTCTTCGAAACCCAATCCAATTGCACCCTCACCTAGTTTAATTTCTAGCATTATAGTATTATATAATAATAATAATAATATATATATATATATATTATTTAGTTATAACAAGGAAAGAAAGGAACAGGACAAGAATTGCTTGTAGGAAAAGGAGTCAACAGAGAGGTTGACTTCTCCACATGTTTCAAAAGTTGCAACATGATGAAACTCGATTGACTTTCTACTTGGGGAAGCAGAAGTAATTAAGTTCAATAACAACCCTCACATGGTCTTAAGAGAATATATATCAAATGCTAATTAAATAATTAAGAATAGAGAACAAAATTAATTTTGGACGGTTTTGAATTTGATCATTCGTTAAGTTAAGATCAACAATGCATGCCCTTAATTCTCTCTTAAATCCGTGACCGACCATGTGCATCAAAATATCACGCTACGTAAGCGCGTTACAATTAAGCTATAAAAAATACTTATCTCTAAAAATATATATATATAAAAAATACTATGTTTAGAATCTCCACCATTTTGTTTTTTGTTTTTTAAATCTCTACCATTTATCTTTTGATATTTGAAATTATCATATTTTTAACCTTAATTACTGAAATAAATAGTTTAATATCATAGTAACTGGTTATACGGCTTTTGTTGAAGTTCATTAATACTAATCTTCATTTTCACATGCAACTGATCTAATTTGTTTAAATTAAATAAAAATTAAAATAATAATTGAAATTAATTATAAATAAAATAAATATTTTTATGTTACTCTTTTTTATTTAAAAAAAACTTAATATCTTGTTAAAAGAAAGAATAAATTTTAATCACAATAGGAAAATTATACAATACATTGTCAGTGAAATTTTGCAGACTACGCATGCGGGGTTTAAGGATTGACATGTGTCCTTCAGGGAGTAGTTTTGATATTTAAAAACAAAATTAATTCAGAAAATGTACATGTGTCAACTCTTCACCCGGCTTGTGGAGTCTAAGTTTTACACTGTCGATGTATCAAAATTGTCCATCACAATAAATTAAACTACCAATACACACCCCAAAATTAGAAATAGGCCATCCCGCCCATCCTAGCTAGGATTCGAAATTGGGATCTCCCACAAGAAATCTCAAGCTTTAACCACTGGGATATCCCCTTGGAGACTCTCATTTAGATGTCTCAACATAAGGAAATTTATTCTGATTGTAATGATATTTCACTTGTACCCTAAAAAAAATTATGTTAATTTGAAACAGACGAAAGAGAAAGTGTATCATTGGAGTTTAACATATTGCACTTTAATATTAAATACATACTTAATTAACTGTCCCATTAGAAAATTAAGACGATATTTGCAATTTTTCTACAACCGTGGTAGGGAGAGAAGAAAATGACATTCTTAGGGCAAATTTGAAAAGTACTATTCATTTAACCGCTTTCTTTCCGTTGAGTGGGATGGATAATTTGATTAAATATGTAATAATATGTGTAATTTGACTCGAATTAATAATTAATCTAATTTTATAAGGTGAGAATAACGAAGTATGTCTCTTACAAACTTGGAGGGGACCAAAAGAATAGGAAGGCAGCTAACCTAGCTCTTCATCATCGACGTGGGGAATGTGCATGCATCTTATTGATACTAAAACAAACCACGTAGACATTTCGATTTCTTCAACAGCAATTTGCTTTTTGTTTGGTTTCTCTAACAACCTTGAGATTCTCAAACACAGCATTTAGAGTTTAGATACGACTATCTATGTTTATGCCTCTGCATCTGCACCCTCACTTATTTGTGAGAATTTACTTGCATTTTGCACATTAAACAATTCTGCCTTATTCTCCAAGCTCTTAGGATACATACTAGTACTCCATATTGTTAATCACTTTAGTATCAGTATTATTATGGAGCAAAAGATATGGGTTAATCACACTAATAAAATGTATTAATGTTACTAACATTGATTCCGAATGAAAATCGAGCATTCGATTAAATGGTAATTAAACGCGGTTATTAGTGATGTTCCATGCAGAATATCTGCTCATCAAAAGTACTGAACAACTAGGGTATTCCTTCTGTTTAGAAAAGAAAATACGAATTCCAAATGCTAATACAAATTTTAATCTATAAGTTTACTACAAATATATAGTCTATCATGGTAGGCATATGAAAAGCAAAAAACAAATTACTAATACTTTGCACAGAGAAAAAAAAAACAAATACTGACAATTAAAAGTGAGCATCAAGATATTTTATCATACTATACAAAATATAGAATATTCAATTTTTTTTCTTCTAAAAGAATAATCTAGGAGTATCTATTATAGATTTTCATTCTAATCAACATTTATAAAACTTGGTAAGACTAGTCAAACGCATATAACATGATCATCAATATATTTATTTCATCCTATAAATTAAAGATAATATTATTAACCAATATTAAGCTATTTACTACTCATAGTAGGCCTATGAAAGGGAAAAAATATGTACCAATTAGAAGTGAATAGATATTCTAATCATATTTATTATTATTACATTATTATTATTATTATTATTATTATTATTATTATTATTGGAATATTCATTTTTTATTTCTAAAAAATATATAGAATATCAATTATAAAACTTGCATGGTAGACCAGTCAAACATATATATATATATACATATATATATATATAACATGATCATCAATATTAATTAGTATTCATCCTTCAATTAATGAAAACCTAGTTAATTTTTAAAACATGTTTTGTGGTGGGGGTCAAAGTATAAGTGGAAAGTGATACTACTAATTAAGAAACTTAACAACAATTTAGCTTACCATTATGTGGGAAGAGTATATATAGTTTGACTTAATTCAATTGTAATTATTAATTAACTCTCTCTTTATATAAAATATAAAACATCATGTGACAGTATACTAATTATATAAACTAGTTTTAACTCTCTCTTTATATACATTAATTAATATTATGTACTTATATATAAATATAAAACATTAAACTTCATGTGACAGCATACTTATATACACTAGTTTTAATTCTCTCTTTATATACATATACATATATATATATTATGTACTTATAATATATAATAAAGGTGTGGATAAACATGGGGAGAGGAACTCTTTTGAAGTAGTGCTAATTAAGAATATTTCTCATTAAAATAGGGTTCACACCACATGTGTTCAACCTCTAATTTGAAACCCTAACTCCCAATTTTCTAACTAAAACCATCAACAATTTTGACCCCATCTCTCTCTCTCTCTCTCTCATAAACATCAACTTGGAAAATCTAAATCCATGTGTTTAGTTATTTTTGTGGGGGATTTGGGTGGAGGGGGGCGGCACCTAGAATTAAGAGAACCCTATTTGAAAATTCACATGAAATAAGGTCAAATTTTTTTTTCCTTTTGCTTAGAGTTACTACAAATAATTTTAAAATGGGAGATCAATGCCACATGCAAAGCTTTGGTTGCGCCAGGTGCAATGCCCCTAACATGGTATCTACTAGATTATTACTTGAAGTTCTCCTAAAAACAGAGAGAGAGAGAGAGAGAGAGAGAGAGAGAGAGAGAGAGAGAGAGAGAGAGAGAGAGAGA
>AWWV01008184.1:0-19091 GCA_001974805.1 Corchorus capsularis
CTTTCATTTCTTTCATCTCTTGGTGTATTGATGATTCAGGCTCTGGCTCCTTAGTCTTGAGAATCTCTTCTGATATGCTAAATTGATGAATGTTCTCTGCCATAATGTCGAGCAGCTTCCTAGCTTCCTTGGGTGTTTTGAGTGTCAAACTACCTCCACTTGTTGCATCAATGTAGACTCGATCTTCATAAAACAATCCATCATAGAACAGTCGTATCAAGAGTTCCTCGCCTATGTTGTGGTAGGGGCAACTTTCACATATCTTGTTGTACCTTTTCCAATATTGAAACCACTTCTCATTACGTAGTTGGTGACAAGAATTGATCTTCCTTCTGACGTCAACACGTTTGGCTTTATAAAGTATGGTTCAAGAAGGCTCTCTCCATTTCCTTCCAAGAAGTAATCGATTTTGACGGCAGACTCCAAAACCATTCTTCCACTTTACCTTCCAATGTAATTGGAAAAGCTCGAAGCCTTGCTTGCTCTTCAGGCATCCTAAACATAGCACATTTGACGATGAAACGTCGCAAATGCTCATGAGGATTTTCATGGGATTCCCCATGAAAAATTGGTAACATACGAACCACTCCAGACTTCAACTCGTAGGACAAATCTTCTGGATAATCAATGCAATGGGGCTTCAAATCACAGTTGAAATTCAGCTCCCTTAGAGTAAGTGATTGCTCCATTAAGTTTTCCTACAAATCAAAGATGATCAAGTGTAAAAGTAAAAAAGGAAAAATAAAAAGAAAAACAAGTATTTACAAATAATACAATCTAAAAGTAAAGAAATTAAAAGCACACTCTCCCCGGAAACGGCGCCAAAATTGTGATCGGTCGTTGATCAAATCACAAGATAATTCCCCACAAACCAATAACTACTAGCTATGGCAAGTAGGGGTCGAATCCACTGGGAGAGAGGATAATTTCTTCACTAATCAATTATGTTAAAAAGAGTAATTTGAAAGATGAGGTTTTGGTAATTTTAAATTAAAACTAACAACTAAATTAAAAACAAAGTAAATTATGTAATCAACTATGTTAAACAAACCTCGATAAATTAACATGGATCATCGACAGAAAATATGAATTTGATATAAATTGTTAATCAATCAAGCATCATAAATTATTCCAAAGTAGTATATATCCTAAGACGTAGGCTTCAACTTTCCTTAGAACAAAATAATCCTCCTAACATCTTAAACAACTCCACTTGAATAATTGGTATAGGAACAGACGTAATGCTAATTCCAACATGCTAATAAGATTAACCCGCATCTCGCTGACAATTAACCTCTAATGTTATAATCTATGGTTTCAGCCCTTCATATAACAAGCATTAGGTTTTATTAATCCACATGCATGATAAATCAATACCAAACTTGCCTACATCAATTTCCATCTCGGCCTAAAGATTTCAACAAGGTTTGATATCCCATTGAACCTAGGACTCCTAGAATTACAATTGTTACTTGGACCAATTTTAACTTGACTCAAGCTACTTGAATCTAACTATAGCATTCATATTATCAAGATAAGTAGGCCTCCAAATCCATAAAGACATGAATACATAAAATGAAGTATAGAAATAAGAAACATATTCAAGTGGAAATCAAATTATTAAGAACAAATGTCTCCCCATAAATTAAATGTCAAGAGATCAATAAGATTCTACATTGGAGAAATAAAAGATTAGCTACTCATGAATTGAGTAGCCATCAAAAGGAATAGAAAAACCTAGAGTATGGCCGGCGGCTCCTTGCTCCAATCTTTAACCAAAATCGCCAATTCCCAACCACCACCTTTTCTAGAGAGATTAGATAGATATTTATACTAGAGACTTAGGGCTAACTTAACCTAGGGCAAGATAGTAATTTAAGCTCATTAAACCACCTTTAATTGGGTTTAAAGTCATCCTACATGTCTGGCTATCCCTTAGTACCAAATTAGGGTTTATCAAATCATCTTGGGCTTGATTCTTGGGCTTTCCAAAGTCCAGCATGTCCGCAGAAACTTCAGGGGCATTTTTGTCCATAATAACGGCAAAACTTGGCTTCGACCTCGAAACTTGTAGATCTTGAAGTCAGCTGTCCAACGGCTACTCATATGCCTCAAACGGAGCTCTAGATCAAAAGTAATGGCCAAAATACAGAAAGGTCGCCAAATCTGGAAACAAGTGAAGAAGCTTCAAGGTGAAGACACGCATGGCATGCGGATGTGCGCGCATGGCTGAAACTCGACTCCCCCTGGGCGCCCATGTAGATGGCTTGTGTGCCCAGGGCATTAGCCTCAGCCCCCATGTCGCCAGCGCCCATGTGCTTGCTGGTGGCATGTCTCGACTAGCGCTGGGCGCCCATGTGCTATGCTTGGCGCCCCATGTGGTTTGCCTTGTGACCCATGTACTCCAATGCTATGACACTTCTTGACATGTTTTCTTGCCTTGAAATTCAAATTTGCTCCTTTGCTTCAAACTCTTGAAAATCAATCTTATGATGATAAAATTGACTCTTCAAGCTCTTCAATCACGATCATATTGGCTCCATTCTTCCTCCAAATTGTCTTTGGAAAATATTTGTGTAAATAATCATCTAAAAGGGCTCCAAAAAGGCACAAAAGTGACGATTTTGCACTTTTCTTCGCTTTAACACCTATAAACACAAATATACCAAATACAAGGTGTAATCAAGCATAAAATACCCAAAAAGCATACGAAAATGACCATAAAAAGATATATAATTTTGGTCTGATCAATGCGTCGACCCCTCTACTATATAAAGGGTCCATCCCCCTCTTGTAAACACAATCTGAGTTGATTAATAAAGTTGAGGTTTATACACCCAAATTGATTATCTTGGCTTCATTGCTCTAGTTTGAGCAAACTTAGGGTTCTTCAATCTTGTAGAGTCCTAGCAAACAATTAGGTTGTGATTGCTCAATTGTTTGTGAATCTTGTAATCTTCAGTGTTCAATTGCAGGTCTAATTGAGAGCTTAAGGTCGACGTACAAAGAAGAAGACTAGGTTAGGTTTATCGACTCATACAAGTCTAGAAGTATTGGTGTTTCATGTTGATCTTTGGCAGGTCTCAAAGGTGGATTTGAATCTAACATAACTAGATTCGTATCAAAGATGCATGAAGATCATGGAGATATCGTTGAGCATGTTCCAAGCACCAAGAATATGCCATTTGATCCATTGAAGATGCCATTAGGTCCGATGACAAGAGCAAGAGCTAAGAGATTCAAGGATGCACTCATGGGCCTTCATCGAAGTCATCTTGATGGTATGAAGACCATTCAAGTTCAATTGAAGAGCTTTGATGATGATTTGAGCAAGAAAGCACCAATCAATTACAAATTCATCACTTTGCTTGCTATTGATTCTAGATGGCCGGATTGACATCATGGAATGAGCCCATTAGCTTTAGTTTGCTTTGTTTGGGCTTAATTCTATCTTAAATTAGCTTATTTTTATGTTTGGATGTTATTTGGGTTGGGCCTTGTTTGACTAAGTCCAATCCTTAGCTATTTTTCTATTGGTTGTATTTTTGGATAGTTTCTAGAAGCTTCTTTTGTGTAGCCTTTATATTTGGACGAAAATTAGGGTTTAGAGTAGGTTATGCGTTATCTTTGTGCCTATAAAAGGGCACCAATATCTCTTGTAAATAGAAGTTAAGTTGATTAATAAAGTTGAGGTTTATACACCCAAATTGATTATCTTAGCTTCATTGTTCTAGTTTGAGCAAACTTAGGGTTCTTCAATCTTGTAGAGACCTAGCAAACAATTAGGTTGTGATTGCTTAATTGTTTGTGAATCTTGTGATCTTAGGAGTTCAATTGCAGGTCTATTAGGGAGCCTAAGTCCAACGAGAGAAGAGGAAAAGCTTCGTGAAGGTTGTCGACATACACATCTTGGAGTTGAAGAAGATCAAGTTGATTCTTGGCAGGCCTCATGGATAGATTTGAATCTAAAACCCCTAGATTCGTATCAAACCCCCACCAACTTTGGTCAAGTGAGATCTTTCCATGGCCGCCCATATTACAAGTGTGATGAAGAAGAATGTACCATTCAAGTGGGGAAAAGAACAACAAGAAGCATTTGAGACCTTGAAGGAAAAATTAACTAATGCTCCTTTGCTTGTTTTGCCTAACTTTAACAATACTTTTGAGATTGAATGTGATGCATCAGGGGTTGGAATTTGAGCTGTTTTAATGCAAGGTGGGAAGCCCGTAGCTTATTTTTGTGAGAATTTGAATGGGGTTGCATTGAATTATCCAACCTATGACAAAGAGTTGTATGCTTTTGTGAGAGCATTACAAACTTGGCAACACTATCTTTGGCCTAAAGAGTTTGTGATTCACACCGATCATGAAAGCTTGAAGTACTTGAGAGGCCAACAAAAGTTGAACAAACGACATGCTAAGTGGAGTGAGTTCATTGAAAGTTTTCCTTATGTGGTGCGCTACAAACAAGGTAAGGAGAATGTTGTAGCCTATGTTTTATCAAGGAGGTATGTCTTACTTTCCATGCTTGATTCTAAGTTTCTTGGATTTGAGTTTATTAAGGAATTGTATGCTAGTGATGCTTACTTTGCTAATATCATTGAAGCATGTGCAAATTCTGGATTTGGAAAGTATTAAAAGCATGATGGATTTTTGTTTAAAGAATCTAGGTTGTGGGTGCCTTCTTGCCCATTGCGTTAAGTTCTTGTGAGGGAATCGCATGAAAGGGGTTTAATGCGTCACTTTGGAGTTGATAGAACTTATGAGATATTGCATGAACACTTCTTTTGGCCTAAGATGCGATATGATGTAGGAAAGCATGTTGCTAGTTGCATTGTTTGTTTGCAAGCTAAATCTACATCTAAGCCTCATGGATTGTATACTCCTTTGCCTATTCCTTATGAACCATGGACACACATTAGCATGGATTTTGTGTTAGGTTTACCTCGTTCTATGAGAGGTAAAGATTCTATCTTTATGGTTGTTGATAGCTTTTCTAAGATGGCACACTTCATTGCACGCACTAAAACGGATGATGCCATTAATGCAGCTAATTTGTTCTTTAAAGAGATTGTTAGACTACATGGAATGCCTAGGACGATTGTAAGTGATAGGGATGCTAAGTTCTTAAGTCACTTTTGGAGAACATTATGGGCTAAGTTTGGAACTAAGTTGTTATTCTCAACTACTTGTCATCCTCAAACCGATGGCCAAACTGAAGTAGTTAATAGGACTTTGTCAACCTTGCTTAGGGCATTAATTAAGGAGAACTTAAGAACTTGGGAGGATTGTCTACCTCATGTTGAGTTTCCATACAATAGAAGCATACATAGTACTACTTGATATTCACCTTTTGAAACTGTGTATGGTTTTAATCCTTTAACCCCATTGGATTTGTTGAGTTTACCTTTGAGTGTCCAAGTCGACATGGATGGTGAAAGAAAGGCCGATTTTTTCAAGGATCTTCATGCTAGGGTTCGAGCACAAATTGAGAAGAAAACACAACGCTACATGAAGATTGCTAACAATGGGCGCAAAGAGATCATCTTTGAACCTGGTAATTGGGTTTGGTTGCATCTAAGGAAGGAGAGGTTCCCTGAAAAGAGAAAGTCTAAGCTCTTACCTCGTGGAGATGGTCCATTCCATGTCTTGGAGAGGATCAACAACAATGCCTACAAGCTAGATCTTCCTAGTGAATATGGCAATGTAAGTGCTACTTTTAATGTTTGAGACTTATCCTTGTTTGATAGTGATGCAGATTTGAGAACAAATCCTTTTCAAGGGAGAGGGGATGATGCGCCAAGGGCTTATCTCGGAGTTGAAGAACACAATGGAGATCATGGAGGGGATGATCAAGGATTGCAAGGAAGCTTGGTGGAGCAAGGAAGGGATGGAATCGCACCAAAGATGCCATTAGCTAATGGAATCGCACCTAAGATGCCATTATGTGATGAAATCGCACCAAAGATGCCACTTTATCCTTTGAAGATGCCTTTAGGTCCGATGACAAGAGCAAGAGGTAAGATGTTCAAAGATGCATTAACAAGCTTTGTTCGAACTCATCTTGAAGGCTTGAAGTCGACATGATCAAGAATATTCCCAACGATTCCAAGCTTTGCACTTTTCTTGAAATCGTTGAACTTTATAGCTTACATTGTGTAATTCAACCAATTGGGCCTTACTTCTATCTTAGATTAGTTAATTATGTAGTTTAGACCTTGTTTAGGGTTGGGCCTTGTTCAATTAAGTCCAATCCTTAGCTATTTTTCCTATTGGTTGTATTTTAGGATACTTTCTAGAAGTATCTATAGTATAATCGCATATACCCTTATGTTAGGACGGTTTAGGAGGTTTGGAGTAGGGGATGTGTCGACCCTATCACTATATAAAGCTTTTATACCCCCTCTTTTAAAAGTGAAGTTGAGTTGATTAATAAAGATGAGGTTTATACACCCAAATTGATTATCTTAGCTTCATTGTTTTTGTTTGAGCAAACTTAGGGTTCTTCAAGCTTGTAGAGTCCTAGCAAACAATTAGGTTGTGATTGCTTAATTGTTTGTGAATCTTGTGATCTTAGGAGTTCAATTAATGCATGTCTAATTGGGAGCCTAAGTCCGACGAGAAAAGAGGAAAAGCTTTGTGAAGGTTGTCGACATACAGATCTTGGAGTTGAAGAAGATCAAGTTGATTCTTGGCGGGTCTCAAGGATAGATTTGAATCTAAAACCCCTAGATTCGTATCACTAGGTTTCTGCTATACACAAGTATATCATCAAAATAAACAACAACAAACTTGCCAATATAAGCTCTCAAAACATGATTCATTAACCTCATGAATGTACTAGGTGCATTAGTCAATCCAAAAGGCATAACTAACAATTCATACAATCCTAGCTTAGTTTTAAAGGCAGTTTTCCATTCATCACCCTCTTTCATGCGAATTTGATGATAGCCACTCTTTAAATCAATTTTAGAAAATAAGCAAGCACCATGCAATTCATCAAGCATATCATCTAATCTAGGAATAGGGTGACGATATTTTACCGTTATGTTGTTTATTGCCCTACAATCAACACACATTCTCCAAGTTCCATCCTTCTTAGGAACAAGCAAAACAGGAACTGCACATGGAGAAAGACTCTCGCGCACAAACCCCTTTTGAAGTAGCTCACAAACTTGCTTCTCCAACTCCTTTGTTTCATCAGGATTTGTCCTATAAGCTGGCTTATTTGGAATTTTTGCCCCAGAGATGAAGTCAATTTGATGTTCAATCCCACTAATTGGTGGTAAACCACTAGGAATTTCCTCAGGAAACACATTTGCATAATCACTCAAAAGAGAAACAATTTTGCTTGGAAGCTCTCATCCAAGTTGTTAGTAGTCACAAGTGTATTTTTAAGTGAAAGTAAGATCAAAACAGAATTATCATTCAAAGCATTCTTAATCTCACTCTTAGTAGCTAACATACACTCCTTAAAAACTTTCTTAGAACTAGCATGCTTATCAACCAAAACAGATTTGTTTTCAATGCAATTCACACTAGAACTAGCATTCTTTGCCTTCTCTTTAGCCTTAAATTCATATTCCATTCTAGCAAATTCATCCCTCACTTTCAATTGATCTTTTAAAGCTTCTTGAGGTGATAAAGGAATTAAAGTAATGGAATGCTTACCACACATAAAAGAGTACTTATTTGACTCACCATCATGATGCACCTTGTTGTCATATTGCCATGGTCGACCAAGAAGGACATGACATGCTTGCATTGGCAAAATCTCACAAAGCACATCCTCCTTGTACCTGCCCAAAGAAAGAGAAACTAAAGCTTGTTTGTTAACCCTAATCTCCTCCTTATCATTGAACCATCCTAAACTATAAGGTTTAGGGTGTTTAGTAGTGGGCAATGACAACTCCTTCACCAAATACACACTAGCTATATTTGTGCAACTCCCTCCATCAATGATCACACTACTAGGCCTTCCATGCGTATGCATCCTAGTATGGAACAAATTCTCTCTTTGATTTTGCTCATATCCTTTAACATATGCACTCAAAGTTCTCCTTGCAACTAAACTCAAGAGTGCGGGTGTGTCACCATCATCATCATCCTCACGCATAATCTTCCCCTTCATCATCTCCATCACCACTTGATCCCAAGTTAAATTCTTCATCTTCACTCACTATTTCACCAAAATCATTAAGATACATAACCTTCTTGCTAACGCAATCTTTAGCATAATTACCATATCCTTGACACTTAAAACACTTAATATGAGACTTAGAGGAAGGACTAGATGAAGATTTAGAGTCGGATTTAGGACTTACAAAACCCTTTTGTTGCGCATCCTCCTTCTATTTGTTGGAAGTTTTCTCATCTTTCTTGATAGGAGTTTTCCATGAGCTGGATGATGATGCAAAATTCTTCGTAGAACCATTCCTCTTGATTTGACCATCGGCCTTCAAGGCATGTTGTAGCAACTCCTCAACATCATAGTGTTGTTGCATCTCCATTATGTCATGAATATCTCTATTTAATCCCGCAAGGAATCTAGCCATGGTGGCTTGTGGAGCTTCTTAAATTTCCGCCCTAGACATCAACAACATCATCTCCGAGTAGTACTCATCAACACTCTTTGATCCTTGCCTCAAAGATTGCAAGCTTTGGTAAAGAGATTTGATATAGAAGTTTGGCACAAATCTCTTTCTCATGACACTCTTCAACTCAACCCAAGTATCAATAGGTCGCTCCAAATTCCTTCTCCTTGATTGCACTAATTGATTCCACCAATTCAAAGCATTCTCTACAAACTCAAGGATGGCAATTTGTACCTTCTTAGGTTCGGCAAAGGGGTGATAATCAAAGTACATGTCCAATTTTGACTCCCACTCCAAGTAAGCCGCAGGGGTCCCTCTGATACGAATCTAGTTGTGTTAGATTCAAATCCACCTTTGAGACCTGCATAAGATCAACTTGAAACACCAAAACTTCTAGACTTGTAGAATTCGATAAACCTAACTTAGTATTCTTCTTCGTTCGTCGGCCTTAAGCTCTCAATTAGACCTGCAACTGAACACTTAAGATCACAAGATTCACAAACAATTAAGCAATCACAACCTAATTGTTTGCTAGGACTCTACAAGATTAAAGAACCCTAAGTTTATTGATAACTTGACTTGTGTTTACAAGAACCCTAGAACAATGAAGCCAAATAATCGATTTGGGGTGAATAAACCTCTCAACTTTATTGATAACTTGACTTGTGTTTACAAGAGTGAGATGGTGCCTTTATATAGGCAAAGATAACGCATAACCCCCTAATCCTAAAGCCATAAGGGCAGCATAACATAAAGGAAGGATCAAGGAAATTGTCTACTCCTTGTCCTACTAGGAAAAGTAAATAGCATGACTTAATTAAACAAGGATTGGACTTAGTCAAACAAGGCCCAACCCAATGTCATCTAAACTAATTAAATAACTAAACTAAGATAGAATAAAGGCCCAATTGGCCGAATTACACAATGTAAGCCCTAATGATCATCGATTGCAAGTATGGTGCACAACTTGGAATCGATGGGAATATTCCTTTGCTTAATGTCTTCAATGCTCTCCAATTGATCTTCAATGTTGTTCAAGCCTTCAAGATGAGTTTGAACAAAGCATGTTAATGCTTCTTTGAATCTCTTAGCTCTTGCTATAGTCATTTGACCTAAAGGCATGTTCAAAAGATCAAATGGCATCTTTGGTGCGATTCCTCCATCCAATGGCATCTTTGGTGCGATTCCTCCATCCATTGATGTCTTTGGTGCGATCCCATCTCCTCCTTGCTCCTCAAATCTTCCTTGCACTCCTTGATCATCCTTTCCATGATCTCCATTATCTTCATTGTGTTCTTCAAGACCATGATAAGCCCTTGGTGTATCATGCCGTCTCCCTTGAAAAGGATTTGTCCTCAAATCTGGATTACTATCAAACAAGGATAAGTCTAAAACATTTAAAGTAGCACTTACATTGCCATATTCACTAGGAAGATCTAGCTTGTAGGCATTGTTGTTGATCCTCTCCAAGACATGGAATGGACCATCTCCACGAGGTAAGAGCTTAGACTTTGTCTTTTTTCAGGGAACCTCTCCTTCCTTAGATGCAACCAAACCCAATCTCCAAGTTCAAAGATGACCTCTTTGCGCCCCTTGGTAGCAACCTTCATGTAGTGTTGTGTTTTCTTCTCAATGTGAGCTCTAACCTTAGCATGAAGATCCTTCACAAAATCGCCCTTTCTTTCAGTATCCATGTTGACTTGTACACTCAAAGGTAAACTCAATAAATCCAATTGGGTTAAAGGTTTAAAACCATACACTGTTTCAAAAGGTGAACATCTAGTAGTGCTATGTATGCTTCTATTGTATGCAAACTCAACATGAGGTAGACAATCCTCCCAAATTCTTAAGTTCTTCTTAATTAAAGCCCTAAGCAAGGTTGACAAAATCCTATTAACTACTTCAGTTTGGCCATCGGTTTGAGGATGACAAGTAGTTGAAAATAACAACTTAGTTCCTAACTTAGCCCATAAAGTTCTCCAAAAGTGACTTCAAAACATAGCATCTCTATCACTCACAATCGTCTTAGGCATTCTATGTAGTCTAACAATCTCTTTAAAGAACAAATTAGCTACATTAATGGCATCATCCGTTTTAGTGCATGCAATGAAGTGTGCCATCTTAGAAAACCTATCAACAACTACAAAGATAGAATCTTTAGCTCTCCTAGAACGAGGTAATCCTAATACAAAATCCATGGTAATATGAGTCCATGGTTCATGAGAAATAGGCAAAGGGGTATACAATCCATGAGGCTTAGATGTAGGTTTAGCTTGCAAACAAACAATGCAATTAGCAACATGCTTTCCTACAACATATCGCATCTTAGGCCAAAAGAAGTGTTCATGCAATATCTCATAAGTTCTATCAACTCCAAAGTGACCCATTAAACCCCTTTCATGCGATTCCCTCACAACAACATAACGCAATTGATACGAATCTAGTTGTATTAGATTCAAATCCAACCTTTGAATATCCACCAAAGTCGACTTGAACTTCTTCAACTCCTAGACTTGTATGTCGATGACCTTCACAAAGCTATCCCTCCTCTTTCGTCGGCCTTAAGCACTCAATTAGACCTGCAATTGAATTCTCAAGATCACAAGATTCACAAACAACTAAGTTATCTCAACCTAATTGCTTGCTAGGACTCTACAAGATGAAGAACCCTAAGTTTGCTCAAACTAGAACAATGAAGCCAAAGAAATCGATGTGGGTATAAACCTCTCAACTTTATTGATTAACTTGACTTGTGTTTACAAGAGATAAAAGAGCCCTTATATAGGGGAGGGGTTGGCGCATAACCTACTCCAAACCCAAATACTAATCCTATAAGGGGCGGCATAATTAAATGGAAGGAACAAGGAAATAGCCTACTCCTTGTCCTACTAGGAAAAGTAAATAACAATACATAATTAAGCTAAGATTGGACATAGTCAAATAAGGCCCAACCCAATGTCTTCTAAACTAAATAAATAACTAATCTAAGATAAAATAAAGGCCCCAATGGCCGAATTACACAATACTAAACCTAATGCTCATTGATGGATAACATGGTACACACCATGGAATTGTTTGGAATATTCCTTGGTGTGTGCTCTTCAAAACGGCCCAATGAGTCTTCAATGGTCTTCAATCCTTCAAGATGAGATCTTATAAAGCCCACCAAAGCTTCCTTAAATCTTTTAGCCCGAGCCCTTGTTATTGGACCCAACGACATAGATAAAGGATCATGTGGCCGGTTGTGGCCGGGCATGGCCGAGTCATTTGGCCGGTTGTGGCCGGGCATGTCCTTGTCGCGTGGCCGGTGATGGCCGAGCATCTCCAAGTCACATGGCCGGTGTTGCGCGGGCATCTCCAAGTCGCTTGGCCGGTCACAAGTGCTTCCATCCCCATGCCTCCTCCAAGCTAGCATCGATGACATCTACATGATCTTCATTGGCTCCAATGTGTTCTTCCAAGCCTTGATAAGCCCTTGGCGCATCATCCCTTCTCCCTTGAAAAGGATTTGTCCTCAAATCTGCATCACTATCAAACAAGGATAAGTCTGAAACATTAAAAGTAGCACTTACATTGCCATATTCACTAGGAAGATCTAGCTTGTAGTTGTTGTTGTTGATCCTCTCCAAGACTTGGAATGGACCATCTCCACGAGGTAAGAGCTTAGACTTTCTCCAAAAGTGACTTAAGAACTTAGCATCTCTATCACTTACAATCGTCCTAGGCATTCCATGTAGTCTAACAATTTCCTTAAAGAATAAATTAGCTACATTAATGGCATCATCCGTTTTAGTACATGCAATAAAGTGAGCCATCTTAGAAAACCTATCAACAACCACAGAGATATAATCTTTACCTCTCCTAGAACGAGGTAAACCTAACACAAAGTCCATGCTAATATGAGTCCATGGTTCATGAGGAAAAGGCAAAGGAGTATATAATCCATGCGGATTAGAAGTAGATTTAGCTTGCAAACAAACAATGCAACTAGCAACATACTTCCCTACATCATGTCGCATCTTAGGTCAAAAGAAGTGTTCATGCAATATATCATATATTCTATCTACTCCAAAGTGACCCCTTAAACCCCCTTCATGCGATTCCCTCAATAGCAAGATGCGCAATGAACAAGAAGGCACACACAATTTAGATTCCTTAAACAAAAATCCATCATGCTTATAATACTTTCCAAAACCAGAATTTTCGCATGCTTTAAATATTTCAAACATCACTAGCATATAATTCCTTCATATACTCAAAACCAAGAAACTTAGAATCAAGCATGGAAAGTAAGACATACCTCCTTGATAAAGCATCGGCTACCACATTCTCTTTACCTTGTTTGTATCGCAGAACATAAGGAAAGCTTTCTATGAACTCATATTGAAGATAACGTACACCATATGGAGCGAGTTCAATCTCTCTAATGGATGGCAATCATCTAGGAATTTTCTCACAAAAGTAAGCAACAAGATTCCCTCCTTGCATCAAAATAACTCCAATTCCTGCAATATTACTTATAGGAAACACAAATTTGCTTGGAAGTTCTCTTTCCAAGTCGTTAGTAGCAACAAGTGTATTTTTAAGTTAAAGCAAGATCAAAACAGAATTATTGTTCAAAGCATTCTTAATATCACTCTTAGTAGTTAACATACACTCTATAACAACTTCCTTAGAAATCTCTTTCTTTTCACCCAAAACATAATTATTTTTAATGCTATAATCAACCAAAACATAATTATTTGCAATGCTATGATCAACCAAAACAGAATTATTTTCATCACAATTAGCATCCAAAACAGATTTAGTATCATCATAAACAACACTTAAAACAGATTTAGTGTCATTGCAAACAACTCTCAAATTAGGTTTAGTATCATCGCAAACAACATCTAAAGACTCTTTTCAACTAAGGTTGTTTATCATCAAACAATCATCTATTTTAGGATCAATTAAGATGTTTAGAAGTAGGTAGTTGTAACTATTTCACCAAATAATCACTAACTATGTTTTTACAACTCTTCCCATCTATAATCACACTACTAGGCTTACCATTCGCATACATCCTAGTGTGAAACACATTCTCCCTATGAACATCCCCTTTCACATAGGCTCTCAAAGTTCTCTTATCACCCAAACTAATACACATGGTGCCAAGTTGTTTAAGTATTTGTTCTAACGTGGCATTAGTGTTTGCTTGTTGATTTTCCATGGTACCTACACCAAGAACAAAAATTATGAGTAAAATTCCTCACAAGTGTTTGTGTGCTTATACCGTTGACTTGTGCTCTCGTATTTGTACTCAAGTCCTATGGATTGGCGGTCCACTACTCTCTTAATGATCTCACAAGATTTGCCTTTTACTAGCTTCAATAGGCCTAATAAGAGCAACTCCTAGAGCACTCCTTTCTTCTCGGGACCTACTTGAGGAACAAACAATTAGTAGCAAAGTTATTTGTGAATCAAAAGAAAAGTGATCTTAAACCAAACCAAACTACTAATGCAGGCTCCTTATGTCGAAATTCTTTTCCAAAGTTGCTGCACAAAAACTCAATTCAAGCACAATCTCAATATCAATCGATTAGCATAAACCCTAGTACCACTTGTCTCCTATTTTGTACCACTTGAATCCAATAGGGTTTGTACCTAAAATTCTTCAAATTAGATCTTAATTAACAGCAAAAGCAACCCAAGGATCTCAATTACACAATCAATTAGAGTTATTGCAACTAATTAGATCAATTGCACAAGAAAACCCTAATGCCCATATTCCCAAACTAAGAACCCTAGTTCCTGAAAAAAAAATCGATAGCAGCACAGATTTTTTTGATTTCTTTCAATATTTTCCCCAGAAAGATCACACCAAAATAAGTCTAAAGCTCAAATTTCACAGCTTTCCGAGCTCAAACGAATCGAGAACAAAAATCATAAGTTTCTGATCGAAATTTTCTTTTATTTTTTTTTATTTTTTTATTTTTTCGATATAACTACTAGTTATAAGGAACTCAAACCTGAAATTTCAAAGCAAAAAGATGTAAGATGAATCGGCTACGAATTTTCAAAGTTTCTGAATTTTTGGAACTATATGGTGCGATAAGAACAAGATGAAGTTTGATGGATGAAAACTTGATGAATTATGTATAGAAGGATAGATTTACCGATTGAAGATGACAACCTATGCTCTGATTACCAATTGATACGAATCTAGTTGTAAATCGGTCCAAATTAAGCTAAGATTGGACTTAGTCAAATAAGGCCCAACCCAATGTCTTCTAAACTAAATAAATAACTAATCTAAGATAGAATAAAGGCCCCAATGGCCGAATTACACAATACTAAACCTAATGCTCATCGATGGAGAACATGGTACACACCATGGAATTGTTTGGAATATTCCTTGGTGTGTGCTCTTCAAAACGGCCCAATGAGTCTTCAATGGTCTTCATTCCTTCAAGATGAGATCTTATAAAGCCCACCAAAGCTTCCTTAAATCTTTTAGCCCGAGCCCTTGTTATTGGACCCAACGGCATAGATAAAGGATCATGTGGCCGGTTGTGGCCGGGCATGGCCGAGTCATTTGGCCGGTTGTGGCCGGGCATGTCCTTGTCACGTGGCCGGTGATGGCCGGGCAACTCCAAGTCGCATGGCCGGTGTTGCGCGGGCATGTCCAAGTCGCATGGCCGGTCACAAGTGCTTCCATCCCCATGCTCCTCTAAGCTAGCATCGATGACATCTCCATGATCTTCATTGGCTCCAATGTGTTCTTCTAAGCCATGATAAGTCCATGGCACATCATCCCCTCTCCCTTGAAAAGGATTTGTCCTCAAATCTGCATCACTATCAAACAAGGATAAGTCTGAAACATTAAAAGTAGCACTTACATTGCCATATTCACTAGGAAGATCTAGCTTGTAGGCGTTGTTGTTGATCCTCTCCAAGACTTGGAATGGACCATCTCCACGAGGTAAGAGCTTAGACTTTCTATTTTCAGGAAACCTCTCCTTCCTTAGTTGCAACCAAACCCAATCCCCGTGTTCAGAGATGACTTCCTTGCGCCCTTGGTTAGGATTCTTCATGTAGTGTTGTGTCTTCTTCTCAATTTGAGCTCGAACCCTAGCATGAAGTTCTCTAACATAATCGACCTTCCTTTGTCCGTCCATGTCGACTTGCACACTCAAAGGTAAACTCAACAAATCCAATGGGGTTAAAGGATTAAAGCCATAGACAGTTTCTCAAAAGGTAAATATCCAGTGGTGCTACGTATGCTTCTATTATATGCAAATTCGACATGAGGTAGACAATCCTCTCAAGTTCTTAAGTTCTTTTTAATTAAAGCCCTAAGCAAAGTAGAGAAAGTCCTATTAACTACCTCGATTTAACCATCGGTTTGAGGATGACAAGTAGTAGAAAATAACAACTTAGTACCTAACTTAGCCCATAAAGTTCTCCAAAAGTGACTTAACAACTTAGCATCTCTATCACTTACAATCGTCCTAGGCATTCCATGTAGTCTAACAATTTCCTTAAAGAATTAATTAGCTACATTAGTGGCATCATCCGTTTTAGTACATGCAATAAAGTGAGCCATCTTAGAAAACCTATCAACAACCACAAAGATAGAATCTTTCCCTCTCCTAGAACGAGGTAAACCAAACACAAAGTCCATGCTAATATGAGTCCATGGTTCATGAGGAATTGGCAAAGGAGTATATAATCCATGCGGTTTAGAAGTAGATTTAGCTTGCAAACAAACAATGCAACTAGCAACATACCTCCCTACATCATGTCGCATCTTAGGCCAAAAGAAGTGTTCATGCAATATATCATATGTTCTATCTACTCCAAAGTGACCCATTAAACCCCCTTCATGCGATTCCCTCAATAGCAAGATGCGCAAAGAACAAGAAGGCACACACAATCTAGATTCCTTAAACAAAAATCCATCATGCTTATAATACTTTCCAAAACCAAAATTTTCGCATGCTTTAAATATTTCACCAAAGTAAACATCACTAGCATATAACTCCTTAATATACTCAAAACCAAGAAACTTAGAATCAAGCATGGAAAGTAAGACATACCTCCTTGATAAAGCATCGGCTACCACATTCTTTTTACCTTGTTTGTATCGCAGAACATAAGGAGAGCTCTCTATGAACTCATATTGAAGATAACTTACACCATATGGAGCGAGTTCAATCTCTCTAATGGATGGCAATCCTCTAGGAATTTTCTCACAAAAGTAAGCAACAAGATTCCCTCCTTGCATTAAAACAACTCTAATTCCTACAATATTACATATAGGAAACACAAATTTGCTTGGAAGTTCTCTTTCCAAGTCGTTTGTAGCAACAAGTGTATTTTTAAGTAAAAGCAAGATCAAAACAGAATTATTGTTCAAAGCATTCTTAATGTCATTCTTAGTAGTTAACATACACTCTCTAACAACTTCCTTAGAAATCTCTTTCTTTTCACCTAAAATAGAATTATTTTTAATGCTATAATCAACCAAAACAGAATTATTTGCAATGCTATGATCAACCAAAACATAATTATTTTCATCACAATTAGCATCCAAAACAGATTTAGTATCATCATAAACAACACTTAAAACAGAGTTAGTGTCATTGCAAACAACACACAAATTAGGTTTAGTATCATCGCAAATAACATCTAAAAGACTCTTTTCAACTAAGGTTGTTTTATCATCAAAACAATCATCTATTTTAGGTTCAAACTTACTCCTTTCTTTGGCCCTAAACTCAGCATCCAATTTAGCAAAATCATCTCTTACTTTAATTTCATCTTTTAAGGCAACTTGAAGTGATAAAGGAATTAAAGTAAAAGGTTTCATACCACACATGAGAGTATATTGGTTCGTCTCACCATCATGTTGAACCTTGTCGTCGTATTGCCATGGTCGTCCAAGTAGTACATGGCATGCTTGAAGTGATAAAGGAATTAAAGTAAAAGGTTTAAGTATTTGTTGTAATGTGGCATTTGTGTTTGCTTGTTGATTTTCCATGGTACCTACACAAAGAACAAAAATTAGTAGTAAAATTCCTCACAAGTGTGTGTGTGCTTATACCTTTGACTTGTGCTCTCGTGTTTGTACTCAAGTCCTATGGATTGGCGGTCCACTACTGTCTTAATGATCTCACAAGATTTGCGTTTTACTAGCTTCAAAAGGCCCAGTAAGAGCAACTCCTAGACCACTCCTTTCTTCTCGTGATCTACTTGAGGAACAAACAATTAGTAACAAAGTTATTTGTGAATCAAAAGAAAAGTGATCTTAAACCAAACCAAACTACTAATGCAGGCTCCTTATGTCGAAATTCTTCTCCAAAGTTGCTGCACAAAAACTCAATTCAAGCACAATCACAATATCAATCGATTAGCATAAATCCTAGTACCACTTGTCTCCTATTTTGTACCACTTGAATCCAATAGGGTTTGTAACCTGAAATTCATCAAATTAGATCTTAATTAACAGCAAAAGCAACCCAAGGATCTCAATTACACCATCAATTAGAGTTATTGCAACTAATTAGATCAATTGCACAAGAAAACCCTAATCCCCAAATTCCCAAACTAAGAACCCAAGTTCGTGAAAAATCGATAAGAGCACAGATTTTTTTGATTTTTGTCAATATTTTTCCCAGAAAGATCACACCAAACTAAGTCTAAAGCTCAAATTTCACAGCTTTCCGAGCTCAAACGAACCCAGAACAAAAATCACAAGTTTCTGGTCAAATTTTTTTATTTTTTTTATATTTTTCGATATAACTACGAGTTATAAGGAACTCAAATCTGAAATTTCAAAGCAAAAAGATGTAAGATGAATCGGCTATGAATTTTCAAAGTTTCTGAATTTTTGGAACTATATGGTGCGATAAGAACAAGATGAAGTTTGATGGATGAAAACTTGATGAATGATGTATAGAAGGATAGATTTACCGAATGAAGATGACAACCTATGCTCTGATTACCAATTGATATGAATCTAGTTGTAAATCGGTCCAAATTAAGCTAAGATTGGACTTAGTCAAATAAGGCCCAACCCAATGTCTTCTAAACTAAATAAATAACTAATCTAAGATAGAATAAAGGCCCCAATGGCCGAATTACACAATACTAAACCTAATGCTCATCGATGGAGAACATGGTACACACCATGGAATTGTTTGGAATATTCCTTGGTGTGTGCTCTTCAAAACGGCCCAATGAGTCTTCAATGGTCTTCATTCCTTCAAGATGAGATCTTATAAAGCCCACCAAAGCTTCCTTAAATCTTTTAGCCCGAGCCCTTGTTATTGGACCCAACGGCATAGATAAAGGATCATGTGGCCGGTTGTGGCCGGGCATGGCCGAGTCATTTGGCCGGTTGTGGCCGGGCATGTCCTTGTCACGTGGCCGGTGATGGCCGGGCAACTCCAAGTCGCATGGCCGGTGTTGCGCGGGCATGTCCAAGTCGCATGGCCGGTCACAAGTGCTTCC
>AWWV01008186.1:0-70780 GCA_001974805.1 Corchorus capsularis
GGAGTAGGCTATTTCCTTGTTCCTTCCTTTATGTAATGTTTTCCTTTTAGATTTAGGAGAAGGGTTATGCGTCCCCTACTACTATATAAAGGGACCATCCCCCTCTTGTAAACACAAGCTAAGTTAATCAATAAAGTTGAGAGGTTTATACCCACATCGATTTCTTTGGCTTCATTGTTCTAGTTTGAGCAAACTTAGGGTTCTTTATCTTGTAGAGTCCTAACAAACAATTAAGTTGTGATTGCTTGGTTGTTTGTGAATCTTGTGATCTTAGGTGTTCAAGTGCAGGTCGACTTGGAGGTCTAAGGCCGACGAACGAAGGAAGATTTGTCAAGTGAAGATTGTCGACATACACATCTAGAAGCTTGGTGATTCAAGTTGATCTTAGGCGGGTCTCTAAGGTGGATTTGGACCAATTACAACTAGATTCGTATCATGATGGACCTTGTTGTCATGCTTGCATTGGAAGTACATCACATAGCACCCCACCATTGTACCTGCCCAAAGAAAGAGAAACTAAAACTTGTTTGTTAACCTTAATCTCCTCTCTATTGTTGAACCAACCTAAACTATAGGGTTTAGGGTGTTTAGTGGTAGGCAACGCTAACTCCTTCACTAAGTACACACTAGCTATGTTTGTACAACTCCCTCCATCGATGATCACACTACTAGGCTTCCCATTCGCATACATCCTAGTATGAAACAAATTCTCCCTTTGATTTTGCACATCTCCTTTAACATAGGCACTTAAAGTTCTCCTTGCAACTAAGTTCAAAAGCGCTGGTGTTGAACCTTCATCTTCTTCATCATCATAAGCAAGTCCCCTCTTATCGCCTCCATCACCACTAGATCCTAGTGCTAGCTCTTCATCTTCACTCAAAATCTCGTCTTCCTCATTAAAATACAAGACTTTCTTGTTAACGCAATCCTTAGCATAGTGCCCAAATCCTTGACACTTGAAGCACTTAACATAGTTCTTAGAAGATGAACTTGATGAAGACTTAGAATCGATTTTAGGGGTAGCTCCCTTTTGTGCCAACTCTTTCTCTTTAGATCACTTGTCATCCTTCTTGATTGGAGTTTTCCATGAGCTTGATGATGATGCAAAGCTCTTCTTATTCCTCTTAACTTGGCTTTCGTCCTTCAAAGCATGTTGAAGCAATTCTTCAACATCATAGTGTTTTTGCATCTCCACAATATCATGAATTTCTCTATTCAACCCCGCAAAGAACCTTGCGATTGTGGCTTGTGGAGCTTCATCAACTTCGGCCCTAGACATCAACAACATCATCTCGGAGTAGTATTCATCAACACTCCTTATTCCTTGCCTCAAAGATTGCAATTCTTGGTAGAGGCCATTAGTGTAAAAGCTTGGAACAAACCTCTTCCTCATAAAACTCTTTAGACCTAACCAAGTATCGATAGGCCTTTCCAAGTTTCTTCTTCTTGTTTGCACCAATTGATTCCACCAATTCAAAGCATTCTCCGTAAATTCAAGAGTAGCAATTCGCACCTTCTTTGGCTCGGCATGAGGATGATAATCAAAATACATATCCAATTTCGACTCCCACTCCAAATAATCGGATGGTGACCCTCTCCCATTGAATTTAGGGATTTTATATTTGATGTTGTCTTTAGGTTTCTCTCTTTCAACTCCCCTCCTAAACCGCATGTTGTCATTGATTGCTTGACCCCCAAGCTCTTGTTGCCTCAATCTTTCCATTGGATCCAACCTAGCATCGAATCCTTTTATTGTTATGTGCGGCATTAGCCCTTTGTTGAGGTGGTTGAGCTTGTTGATTTTTGCCATCTTTAACTTGTTGGACATCATCAGCCAAGGCATCGAATTTAGTATCCATATTGTCCAAACGTTGCATTAGGGCTTGCAACATAGTAGTCACATTATCTTGACCTTGTTCTCCTTCCATAGTACCTACAAAAAGAACAAAGATTAGTAGTAAAAATCCTCACAAGTGTGTGTGTGTGATTATACCTTCGACTTGTGCTCTCGTATTTGTACTCAAATCCTATGGATTGGCGGTCCACTACTCTCTTGATGATCTCATAAGATTATGCCTTTTACTAGCTTTCAATAGGCCTAATAAGAGCAACTCCTAGAGCACTCCTTTCTTCTGGTGACCTACTTGAGGAACAAACAATTAGTAACAAAATTATTGTGAATCAAAGGAAAGTGATCTTAAACCAAACCATACCACTTATGCAGGCTCTTTATGTCGAATTCCTTCTCCAAAGTTGCTGCACAAAAACTCAATTCAAGCACAATTCAAACAACCAAATTGATTAGTAAAACCCTAGTACCACTTAATTCTAATTTTGAACCACTTGTCTCCAATAGGGTTTGTAACCTGAAATTCTTCAAATCAAATCACAATTCACAGCAAAAGCAACCAAAGGATCTCAATTACACAAACAATTAGGGCTAATTGCAACTAAATAGATCAATTGCACAAGAAAACCCTAATCCCCAAAATTCCCAAACTAAAAACCTAGTTTCTGAAAAAAATCGATAACAACACAGATTTTTTTTTTTATTTTTTGAGTATTTTTCCCAGAAAGATCACACTAAAATAAGTCTTGATCTCAAATTTCAAAGCTTTCCAAGCTCAAACGAATCCAGAACAAATTTCACAAGTTTCTGGTCGAATTTTTTTTAAAATTTTTTTGATATTTTTCGATATAACTACTAGTTATAAGGGACTCAAATATGAAATTTCAAAGCAAAAAGATGTAAGATGAATCGGATATGAATTTTCAAAATTGCTTATTTTTTTAAATTTTTAAGAAGGGTGGTGCGATGAGTGTATGGATGAAATTGATGGATGAAAACTTGATGAATGATGAAAAGAAGGATAGATTTACCGATTGAAGATGACAACATATGCTTTGATTACCAATTGGTACGAATCTTGTTGTATTAGATTCAAATCTACCCTTTGAATATCCACCAAAGTCGACTTGATCTTCTTCAACTTCTAGATGTGTATGTCGATGACCTTCACAAGGCTTTTCCTCCTCTTTCGTCGGACTTAAGCTCTTAATTAGACCTGCAATTGAACTCTCAAGATCACAAGATTCACAAACAATTAAGCAATCACAACCTAATTGCTTGCTAGGACTCTACAAGATTGAAGAACCCTAAGTTTGCTCAAACTAGAACAATGAAGCCAAATAATCGATATGGGTGTGTAAACCTCTCAACTTTATTGATAACTTGACTTGTGTTTACAAGAGGGGGATGGTCCCTTTATATAGTAGTGGGGGACGCACCTCTCCCTAATCTTAAAGCCATAAGGGCGGCATAAACATAAAGGAAGGAACAAGGAAATAGCCTACTCCTTGTCCTATTAGGAAAAGTAAATAACATTACATAATTAAGCAAGGATTGGACTTAGTCAAACAAGGCCCAACTCAATGTCTTCTAAACTAAATAAATAACTAATCTAAGATAGAATAAAGGCCCATGTGACCGAATTACACAATGCTAAAGCCTAATGGTCATCGATTTCAAGTAAGGTGAACACCTTGGAATCGATGGGAATATTCTTGGTGATGTCGACTTCAATGCTCTCCAATTGGTCTTCAATGGACTCTAAACCTCCAAGATTAGATCTAAGAAAGCCCAATAAAGTTTCCTTGAACCTTTTAGCCTGAGCCCTTGTCATTGGACCTTGCGGAATGGCTAAAGGGTCAAATGGCCGGTTGTGGCCGGTTGCTCCATGCGATGTTCCATGTGATGGCCGGTCATGGCCGGTTGCTCCATGCGATGGTGGCCGGTCATGTATGATGGCCTCAACTCCTTGCTCCGCCAAGCTTGTGTTCAACCCGGAATCAACCGTGGCATCTTTTTAAATCTCCAAGACATTTTCATGTTTATCCGAGACATGATCTCCAATGGCTCCATTGTGTTCTTCTAAGCCATGACAAGCCCTTAGTGCATCATAAACTATAAAATATAATAAGCTCTGTCAGTGTTAAGTTAAAAAATATCAACTACATAATAGTTGATTTACCAATAAGTTAATCCTGGTAATTAAAGTTACAATTCTGCAATCATTCAACTGTATATTTACTTAATGGAAAAGCTTTTACAATGCAAAAAAAAAAAATCAAATCCAATTATAGAGATTTTCACTTCCCTTAATTGGAAGCTTTGATCAAAGGTTATTTTTTCATGTATTTACTATTTAGTATTAAATCATTTTCACTTGTGTATAAACAACTTATTTTTGCTTTGCTTTTAAGTTGGGTAGCTGGGTTTCTTGGTTTAAGAGTTTTTTGAATGTTGAGCAAAGTCCTAGGCCCAATTGGTTGACGACCAATTTGTGAAAGTCTATTCAATAAAAAATTTTCGGCTTTTTTCCTTTTGAATCAGTTTTCGTCATTAACTCTTATTTTTCAGTTCATTTTATTTCATTTTTAATTTGTTAAATCTTTCAAGGATTTTATTTACATAGTGTGACTGATTTAACACAATGCCTTCTGATGTTCTTTTGATTTTAATTCCTAAACTCACATCAGCAAGTCTCATGTCTTTCATATCAAATTTTTAATTTAACATGTTTTTGGTAGATTTGATCATTTTGTCATTGCTACTAACAATGTGTATGTCATCTACATAGAGGTATAAAATGATATAGCCATTTTCTGTCTCCTTTGTATAGACATACTTATCGCACTCGTTTATTTTAAAACCATAGGTAATCATTGCATAATCAAACTTTTCATGCCGTTTTTTAGGCTCTTATTTCAGACCATACAATGATTTCGCCAAATTAAAGACTTTATTTTCTTTCCCTGGAGCTATAAAGCCCTCGGGTTGATCCATATAGATTTCTTTATCTAGATCCCCATTTAAGAAAGCTGCTTTTACATCCATTTGATGTACTTCTAGATTCCTCAATGCAGCGATTGCAATAATCATTCTAATCGAATTTATTCTCGTCATAGGAGAATAAGTATCAAAGTAATCTAAGCCTTCTCGTTGCTTGTATCCTTTGATTACAAGTCTGACTTTATATTTATCTATTGAACCATCATGTTTCGATTTCCTTTTAAATATCCATTTAGATCCCAAAGGTTTGCAGCCAAGAGGAAAATCTACCAACTCCCAAGTGTGATTCTATAGGATAGAATCAACTTCACTTTGTATTGCTTCCTTCCAAAGAGGTCCTTTGGTGGAATTCACAGACTCAATATAGGTCTGTGGTTCTTGTTTTAACAAATAAGTTAGATAATCATCTCCAAATGATTTTTCCACTCTTGCCCTTTTGCTACATCTCGGTTCTATTTCATTTTCCAAGTCATGACTATCATTATCATGATTTTCTTGATTCAAAGATTCATGTGTTCGCTATGACGAACTTGCTTCATTATTTGACTGATACGGAAATACATCTTCGAAAAAAGATGCATTTCTAGATTCCATAATCGTGTTCTTATGTATATCCGGAATTTTCGAATTATAGACAAGGAACATATAAGCACTACTATTATGTGCATAGCCAATGAAAACACAATCCACTGTTTTAGGACTATCTTTGTTTTCTTTGGTAGTGGAACCGCCACTTTTGCAAGACATCCCCACACTCACAAGTATTTAGGGGATGGTCTTCTATCTTTCAATAACTCATTAGGAGTGTTGTCTTCTTTCTTTCGGAATACCTTATTTAAAAGGTAATTACTTGACAAAATGGCTTCATCCCACATATTCTGAGGTAACCCTGAACTTAACAACATCGCATTCATCATTTCTTTCAAAGTGCGATTTTTCCGTTCAGCAACACCCTTCGATTGAGGAGAATAAGGTGGAGTTACTTCATGTATTATTCCGTGTTGTACATAGAATTCACCAATAGGTGCTTCATATTCGCCACCTCTATTATTTCTCAATCTTTTGATTTTCTTATTCCTTGCTCATTAAAATACAACACTTTCTTGTTGACACAATCCTTAGCATAATGACCAAATCCTTGACACTTAAAACACTTAATGTGAGATTTAGAAGAAGAACTAGATGAAGATTTTGAATGGAATTTGGGACTTACAAACCCTTTTTGCGTCACTTCCTTCTCCTTACTTGGTGTTTTCTCATCTTTCTTGTAAGAAGGTTTCCATGAGCTACTTGATGATGAATAACCCCTCTTGGTCGAAACTCCTCTTTTAACTTGACCCTCGGCCTTCAAAGCATGTTGCAACATCTCCTTTACATCATAGTGTTGTTGCATCTCCACTATATCATGAATTTCTCTATTCAAACCCGCAAGAAACCTAGCCATTGTAGCTTGCGGAGTTTCTTCAATTTCAACCCTAGACATCAACAACATCATCTTCGAATAGTACTCATCAACACTCTTAGATCCTTGCCTCAATGATTGCAAACTTTGATAAAGAGAATTGATATAAAAACTTGGCACAAATCTCTTCCTCATAACACTTTTTAATTCAACCCATGTTTCAATTGGCCTTTCCAAATTTCTTCTCCTAGATTGCACCAATTGATTCAACCAATTTAAAGCATTCTCAACAAACTCAAGGATAGCAATTTGTACCTTCTTAGTTTCGGCAAAAGGATGATAATCAAAGTACATATCCAATTTCGATTCCCACTCCAAATAATCTGCTAGAGTTCCTCTCCCATTGAACTTAGGAATCTTGTACTTAATATTGTCCTTAGGCTCATCTCTATCACCACCTCTTCTAGGCCGCAAGTTATCTAAGTGAGCTTGACCTCTAGCTTCTTGCTCCCTCAATCTCTCCATTAGATCGCTTCTAACAACTTGCCTTTGTTGTTGTTCTCTTTGTCCATTGTTTTGTGCAACATTAGCCCTTGGTTGATTTTGGGCTTCAAGGTGTTCAACCTTTGATCAAATTGAGTGGACATGGTATCCAATGTTTGCATGAGATTTTGCATCATGGTAGCCAAGTCGTTGGCTTGATTTTTCTCTTCTTGTTTATCTTCCATTGTACCTACACAAAAGAAAAGTTAGTAGCAAAAATCCTCACAAGTGTGTGTGTGTGTGTATACCTTATTGTGCTCTCGTGTTTGCACACAAAACTAGTTGGATTGGCGGTCCTCTAAGCTCTCTTAATGATCTCACACAATTCTGCCTTTTACCTCACTTTAGCTTCAATAGGCCTAATAAGAGCAACTTGTAAGAGTAACTTCTTTCTTCTCGTGACCTACTTGAGGAACAAACAATTAGGAGCAACAACTTATGTGAATCAAAGGAAAAAGTGATCTTAGAATAATCAAACCAAACCAATTTGCAGCCTCCTTGTGTCGCCCAAACTTGCTGCACAAATCCAATCAAAACAACACAATACACAATTCAACCAATTCAAGCTCAATCCTAGTTATACCACTTATTTTGCAACTTGAAATTGGTGATTTCCAAACTAAAATCTTTCAAATTAAACCTTCAATTACAGCAAAAGCACCCCAAGATCCTCAAACAAACTTTCAATTTCACAATTCAAGATCAATTGAGACTCACAATCAAAAAGCCCCAAAAAAACCTGGATAAGAAACCTTAATTCCGAAAATTACGATAACTCTACTGATTTTTTGTGAATTTTTACTATTTTTCCCAGAAAGATCACAATGTAAAAACACTAAATCTAAAATATCAAGGCTTTCTGACTACTAACGAATCCAGAACAAAAATCATAAATTTCTGGTCGAAATTTTTTTAATTTTATTTATTTTTTTGATATTTTTCGATAAAACCTTGATGTATGAGGACTCCAAATCGGAAATTTCAAAGCAAACAGAGCTATAATGAATCCACAATAAAATTCACAAGTTTCTGATTTTTTTTTCACCTAGATGGATGAAGATGGAACTAGAATTTTGATGGATGATGAATAGGAGGATAGATTTTACCGATTGAAGATGAAAAACCTTGCTCTGAATACCAATTGATACGAATCTAGTTGTGTTATATTCAAATCCACCTTTAAAAATCCTCCAAAGATCAACTTGACAACTTCAACTCCTAGAATAGTATGTAGATCGATAAACCTAACCAAGCTTCTTCTTCGTTCGTCGCCTTGAAATGGATAATTAGACCTGCAATTATCAATCTAAGAACACAAGACTCACAAACAATTAAGCAATCACATCCTAATTGTTTGCTAGGACTCTACAAGATTGAAGAACCATAAAGTATGCTCAAACTAGAACAATGAAGCTAAGATAATCAATTGGGTGAATATACCTCAACTTTTTATTGAAAACTTAACTTGTGTTTACACGAGGGGGTTGATCCCCTTATATATGCATAGAGGACGCCCCTTACCCTAATCTTAAAGCTATATGGGCAGTTTTACATAAAGGAAAGGACAAGGAAAGAGTCTAATCCAAGTCCAACAAGGAAAAGTAAATAACAAAACATAAATAAACAAGGATTGGACTTAGTCAAAGAAGGCCCAATCCAATGTCATCTAAACATAACAATAAGTTAATCTAAGATAGAATAAGGCCCTTGTATGGCTGAATAGATGAAATAGCAAATCTGGTCCGACCCATGCATGGGGTACCCCGAGCCACCCCAAGCAAGGACTAGTGTAGAAAGTTTGTATCAATAGCAAACAAAGTGAGTGTTGTTTTCTTCAATGAATCTTAAATGGTCTTCATATCATCAAGATGAGTTCGAACAAGACTCAATAATGCATCCTTGAACCTTTTAGCTCTTGCTCTTGTCATCGGACCATTAGGTATCTTCAATGGATCAAATGGCATCTTCTTGGTGCTATAAACATGATTTGCGATATCAGCACCATCTTCATGCTTGTCCATGCTTCCTTGCACCCCATGTTCATTCTTTCCATGATCTCCATTGTCATCTTCAAGTCTATGATAAGCCCTTGGTGCATCAACAGCTCTAACGAGCCCCGAGAGGCCCAAAATAACAAGTGGTCGAAATGAGTTAAAAACTTCATAATGAACTAATCTCACCAAAATGATTATTGTTAGGCCATAAACAAAGGAAAGAAAAGCTTTGTTATTTACCAAATCAAATACGATTCAAAACAACACTAATGTGCCCCGAAAGGCCCAAAATAACAAGTGCTCGAAATGAGCTTAAAACTTCACAGTGAACTAAACTCACAAAAATTATTATAGTTAGGCCATAAAGAATGGAAAGAAAAGCTTTGTGGTTTGTCAAATCGAAGACGATTGAAAACAGCACTAATGGGCCCTGAAAGGCCAAAAATAACAAGTGCTCGAAATGAGCTAAAAACATCACAATGAACTAATCTCATCAAAATGATTATTGTTAGGACATAAGCAATGGAAAGACAATATTTGTGTTTTGTCAAATTGAAGATGATTCAAAACAGCTCTAATTGGCCCCGAAAGGCCCAAAATAACAAGTGCTCGAAATGAGTTAAAAACTTGACAATGAACTAATCTCACCAAAATGATTATTGTTAGGCCATAAATAATGGAAAGAAAAAGCTTTGTGGTTTACCGAATCGAATACGATTCAAAACAGCACTAATGGACCCCAAAAGACCCAAAATAACAAGTGCTCAAAATGAGATTAAAACTTCACAGTGAACTAATCTCACAAAAATTATTATAGTTAGGCCATAAACAATGGAAAGAAAAGCTTTGTGGTTTGCCAAATCGAGGACGATTCAAAACAGCACTAATGGGCCCCGAAAGGCCCAAAATAACAAGTATTTAAAATGAGCTAAAAACTTCACAGTGGACTAATCTCACCAAAATGGTTATAGTTAGGCCATAAACAATGCAAAGAAATGCTTTGTGGTTTGCCAACTCGAAGATGATTCAAAACAGCACTAATGGGCCCCGAAAGGCCCAAAATAACAAGTGTTCCAAATGAGCGAAATACTCCAGTGGACTAATCTCACCAAAATGATTCTGGTTAGGACTTAAACAATGGAAAGAAAAGGTTTATGGTTTGCCAATTCGAAGACGATTCAAAACAGCACTAATGGGCCCCGAAAGGCCCAAAATAACAAGTGCTCGAAATGATCTAAAAACATCACAATGAACTAATCTCACTAAAATAATTATTGTTAGGTTATAAACAATGGAACAAAAATCTTTGTGTTTTGCCAAATCCAAGACGATTCAAAACAACTTTAATTAGCCCCGAAAGGCCCAAAATAACAACTGCTCGAAATTAGCTAAAAACTTCACAATGAACTAATCTCACCAAAATGATTATTGTTAGGCCATAAACAATGGAAAGAAAAGTTTTGTGGTTTACCAAATCGAATACGATTCAAAACAGAACTAATGGGCCCTAAAAGGCCCAAAATAACAAGTGCTCGAAATGAGCTTAAAACTTCACAGTGAACTAATCTCACCAAAATATTATAGTTAGGCCATAAACAATGGAAAGAAAAGCTTTGTGGTTTGCCAAATCGAAGACGATTCAAAACAACACTAATGGGCCCTGAAAGGCCCAAAATAACAAGTGCTCGAAATGACCTTAAAACTTCACAGTGAACTAATATCACCAAAATGATTATTGTTAGGACATAAACAATGGAAAGAAAATCTTTGTGTTTTGCCAAGTCGAAGACGATTCAAAACAGCTCTAATGGGCCCCGAAAGGTCCAAAATAACAAGTGCTCGAAATGAGCTTAAAACTTCACAGTGAACAATACATTATCCGTTGATTCTTAAATCCCTTGGAAGGAATTGGTCCTTCTGTTCCAATTGCTACCAATGATTAGATCCGATTTGGTCCTTCAAGATCTAATCTAGCTAATGCAAACTCAATTTATCAAGATAGTGTCGACTCCAATCCATCAAAACAAGTTAGCATAGGATTAAAACAGAGATATAAAAAATACCCAAAACAATTTTCATATATAAGCACAAAATCTCACCATGATACAAGTCAAGAGATCAATTAAATTCTACATTGTAGAAAAGAAAAGAATTACTCACTCATGAATTGAGTGAGCATCCAAAGAAAAGAAGAAAAACTTATCCATGGATGAAGGGAGGGGGGGGGGGGGCTCCAAGGCTTTCTCCTCCAAATCTTCAAGCAATTCTACAATAATACAATAAAAACCTAGACCTAAGGAGGCTATTTATAGTGGAAAAATAACCTAAAGACTCCAATTATACTTAGGATAAAGCTCTAGGACGGTTTAGATCTTGACTTGGTCTCCAAGTTGGCTTAAAAGTCTTCCTAGAACCAAAACTTAAGTGAAAATCGAATCCTGGAATTTTCTTGAATCGTGTAGAGACTTCGACAGCAATTTTGGGCTTGAAAATGGCAGAACTGGGCTTTAGACTTCAAAGCAAAGTTGTAGATCTTGGAGTCCTCTTTCCAACGCCTACTCACGGACTCAATTTGGAGGTCTGAGTAGAAGGTTATGGTCTTTTTACCGAGATTGCGTAGAATCCTAATCCAACTAGGACTAGTATTGTGGGAATTGGATATTTCATTGGGCTTATGCGGCACTAATTGGGATTTTAACTCCAATTGTGGGCTTATATGGGCTGAGTATTATCCCATATAAAATATCCAAAAATCAAGGGCTTCCGGGCTTCTTCATAACTTGTTTTCAATCCTTCGCGATTTAAGCTCGATCTTCAATTCTTGCTCCTTGAAATAATTCTTCAATGATCTTCATATCTTCAATAAGTCTTCAATAAATCTTCAAACACGAACTTCGAATCTCCAAATCTTCATTTAAAATTACTTTACTCATATCTGTGTCAAAAATCATCAAAATGGCTCCAAAAGTAGTGAAAATTAGTAAGTTTCCAATTTTACATCTCTTAAAGACTCAAAATACAAACAAAATAAGATATATTAGAGCATAAATTCATCCAAAAACATAAGAAAATAGCTATAAAAATAGGGTTTTTTTTACTCAATCATAATTTCCCCCACACTTGAACTTTGCTAGTCCCTTAGCAAATCAATGTGTAAGTTAATCAAAATCAATTTTTCAAAAGATCAATTTGAATTCACACATATATTAAGAATCAATTTAATCATGAAATCAAAATAGCAAAGAACAATAATAATACTTAATTCAAAGATCAAGAAATAACAAGTATTCTCATTCTTAAGTAGCCATAATCAAAGTAGCTCTAATCACTTACCATTCTTCACATCTTATAACTACTTCTTCCTATAGGTTCATATTTTCATCTTTCTACTCCATTACTCAAAAGATTGTAATATCATGGATACAAATCA
The DNA here is from genome assembly GCA_001974805.1 of Corchorus capsularis. NCBI lineage: Eukaryota > Viridiplantae > Streptophyta > Magnoliopsida > Malvales > Malvaceae > Corchorus > Corchorus capsularis. The sequence goes on from AWWV01008186.1 coordinate 12,222, forward strand.
AGCGTCTTCGTGGGTTATAATGATTTTTCAAGGGTAATTGTTTTTAGAAAATTGAGGTTACTAACCTCTGAAGTGTTCATGATAAGGGGTTACTAACTCCCTTTATTTTTTTTTTATTTTGAGGCTACTAGCACTCTTTTTTTTTTCAGAGGGACAATACTTCCGTAATTCCATGCCTCTTATCCTCTTTCAGGGTTACTAACGCCTTTTGTTTAAAAGAGTGACAACTATGGAAAGGTTTTTCCAGAAGTACCTTTTCTCCTCTTTTATGAAAACACTTCTTTTTATGAAAAACTTTTTTTTAACTACCCTTTATATAAATAGTCCCCCACACTTATTCTTGACATATCCATGACATACTTTCTTAATTGTAATTTCAATCAATATTCAACACAAATTCTAGAAATAGATAATCATAAAAGCAATGAATGAATAAGCTCATATCACAGACTTCAATTATACCTAATTCTAAGAAATCAAACAACATACTATAAATAAATCAATGAATAAAGCATTATTAAAAATTTTAAGCATTCATCTATCATAATTCAATCAATTACTCAATACATGCATGAAAAATCAAAAAGTTTGAAAAATTTTGAAATTTTATTCTTCAAAAATCATTTTTTTTTCAAAAATTGGGGAAATAAAAGATCAATCCAAAAACAATCAAATCCTAAATTCTTATGCAAACAAAAACTAACATATGATTCAATTATAAAATTTCACCATATATTCATCCCCCCACACTTAAAATTCACATTGTCCTCAATGTAAAAGCAATCAAGAAATTAATTCATACAAAGTTAGCTTACCAAAAAATAAAGAGATAAAGTTAAGAAGCATACCTGGATAGCTTTGAAAAGAGGGGAGGAGAGGCGCCTTTATATAGTGATCAAGTCCTATTCCTAAAAGGTTTGTTTAATTAAAGAGAATAGTTAGAAACATACTTGGAATAGGAGTCCCTTACCTATTAGGAAGAAGTAATTTGAAGTTGAAAGCAATCAGGAAATCAAATCCTAGTCAAAATAGGATTGGAAGTCCTCATGAGAAATTGGCGCGGGTTGGCATGGACTTGGTGCGGACTGACCGGTCCATGGCCTGGTATGGCCCGAGCTTGGCACGGCAAGGGCGCGGTGATGGCCTAGAATGGCCGGTCTTGGCCTGGCAGCTGGTGCAGGCTGGCGCGGACATTGCCAGGTGTGGCCGGGCTACTGCCGGCCATGCATGCATGTTGGCTCGGTCATGGCCGAGCAACAGCCGGCCATGCATGGAATTATGGCACGGTGCTTGGCTCCTTTCCAATTCTTGGATAATTTTCTTTCAAATTAATGAAGAAAAATTCATGAAACCTATCAAGACAAAATAAATTCAAGTTATAATTTTAAAAATTAAAAATTAAAAATTGAAATTAAAATTAAAATTGGGTTGCCTCCCAACAAGCGCTTGTTTAAAGTCATTAGCTCGACTTCCCCTTTCTTCAATCTCTGGTTGGAAGATAAGTTGGTTCCTCCAACTTAATTTCTTCAATTTTGAATGTTGGCACTGCTTCAAAGAAAGGCTTGAGTCTTTGTCCATTGATTTTGAATTGCTCCATGGTATTTGGATTTTTAAAGATCACGGCTCCATTAGGATATGCTTGAATCACTTCAAATGGTCCATACCATCTCGATCTTAACTTTCCAGGAAAGTTTTTAAATCGATTTTTGTACATTAAAACCTTTTGACTGTCATGAAACGACCTTCGCAAAATTCCTTTGTCATGTATGGCTTTAGTCTTCTCCTTGTAGATTCTTGAATTCTCATATGCTTCATTCCTAATTTCTTCAAGTTCTTGTAATTGCAGCATCCTTTGAATTCCAGCTTTGTCAAAGTTGAGATTGCATTGCTTTACTGCCCACCGTGCTTTGTGTTCTAACTCCATAGGTTGATGACATGGCTTACCAAACACAATTCTGTATGGACACATACCAAGTGGTGTTTTGTAAGTTGTACGATATGCCCATAAAGTATCTCCTAGTTGCATACTCCAATCTTTTCTCTGAACATTGACTGCCTTATCAAGAATCAGCTTCACTTGACGATTTGATATTTCAGTTTGACCACTGGTTTGAGGATTATATGAAGTAGATCCCATATGGCAAACTCCATACTTTACAACCAATGATTGCACAATCTTGTTGCAGAAGTGAGTTCCTCGATCACTGATGAGAGCTCTTGGAATCCCAAATCTATAAAGAATGTTGTTCTTTATAAATTTGACTACTGTTCTCGAATCATCCTTCTCAATAGCTACAGCTTCAACCCATTTAGAAATATCATCCACAACTAGAAGAATATAGTACTTCTTATCTGATGGAGGAAAAGGTCCCATGAAATCAATTCCCCATACATCGAAGACTTCAGCAATGAATATAGGTGATTGAATCATTTGATTCCTTTTTGACATGTTTCCAACTCTCTGACATCGTGGACAAGTCTTGCAGAATTCATAAGAATCTTTAAAGATTGTAGGCCAATAGAATCCACAATCCAAAATCTTCCTTGTGGTCTTCTTCTGTCCAAAGTGTCCTCCATAATCGTAGTTGTGGCAAAACTCCAAAACTGATTGAATCTCATCATCAGGGATGCATCTTCTTATTACTTGGTTCGAAGCATATCTCCATAAATATGGATCATACCAAACATAATATTTAGCATCACTTATGATCTTCAACTTGACTCCTTTGCTAAATCTGAGGGCAGACGACGAGTAACTAAGAAATTGACGATATCAACATACCAGGGAAGTTGAGAAACGGCAAATAGGTCTTCAAAAGGTAGTGCTTCATTAATTGCAGTCTCTTCTTCCCTGCCTTCAATTCTGCTTAGATGATCGGCAACAACGTTTTCTGCTCCCTTCTTATCCTTAATTTCGATATCAAATTCTTGAAATAGAAATAGCCAACGCTTAAGCCTAGCTTTTGCTTCTTTCTTTAACATTAGATATCGAAGTGCAGTGTGATCGGAGTAGATTATCACCTTAGGTCCCAAGATGTATGGCCGAAACTTTTCCAACGCAAAGACAACGACAATCATCTCTTTTTCTATGGTGGTGTAATTCTTCTAAGTAGCATCTAAGGTTCTTGAAGCATAGTAAATAACATGAGGTGCCTTATCTACTCTCTGGCCTAGAATAGCTCCAATAGCGACGTCACTTGCATCACACATAATCTTGAATGGTAGTTTCCAATTAGGTGACTTCACAATCGGAGTGGTGGTGAGGGCAGTCTTCAGTCTGTCGAATGCTTCTTTGGAATCATCTCCAAATTCGAACTCTACTTCTTTCTAAAGTAGTTGGCAAATTGGTGCTGAAATCTTCGAGAAATCCTTGATAAATCTTCTGTAGAATCCCGCATGGCCTAAGAATGAACGGATATCTTTGACACATGTTGGATAAGGCAGGTTCTGAACAACATCAACTTTGCCTTTGTCGACTTGCATGTCTTCTTTGGATACTACATGGCCTAGAACAATGCCTTGTTCTACCATGAAGTGGCACTTTTCAGAATTTAATACCAATTTGGTTTCAGCACACCTTTTTAATTAAGATGAGTTCTAGATTATGGAGGCATTGATTGAAGCTATCTCCATAGATTGTGAAATCGTCCATGAATACTTCCATTTTATCTCTGACATAATCTTGAAAGATGCTCATCAAACACCTTTGAAAAGTTGCAGGTGCATTGCATAAACCAAAAGGCATTCTTGTATAGGCATACGTACCAAAGGGGCATGTAAAGGTGGTTTTCTCTTGATCTTCAGGTGCAATTGGAATCTAGAAGTATCCTGAATACCCATCCAGAAAATAGTAGTAGGCTTTGCAAGCTAATCTTTCCAGCATTTGGTCAATAAATGGCAATGGAAAGTAGTCTTTCCTTGTGGCAGCATTCAGCTTTCTGTAGTTGATGCATACTCTGCATCCATTCTTTAGATACTACATGGCCTAGAACAATGCCTTGTTCTACCATGAAGTGGCACTTTTCAGCATTTAATACCAATTTGGTTTCAACACACCTTTTTAAGATGAGTTCTAGATTATGGAGGCATTGATTGAAGCTATCTCCATAGACTATGAAATCGTCCATGAATACTTGCATTTTATCTCCCACATAATCTTGAAAGATGCTCATCAAACACCTTTGAAAAGTTGCAGGTGCATTGCATAAACCAAAAGGCATTCTTGTGTAGGCATACGTACCAAAGGGGCATGTAAAAGTGGTTTTCTCTTGATCTTCAGGTGCAATTGGAATCTAGAAGTATCCTGAATACTCATCCAGGAAACAGTAGTAGCCGTTGCAAGCTAATCTTTCCAGCATTTAGTCAATAAATGGCAATGGAAAGTGGTCCTTCCTCGTGGCAGCATTCAGTTTTCTGTAGTGGATGCATACTCTCCATCCATTCTTTGGATATTACATGGCCTAAAACAATGCCTTGTTTTACCATGAAGTGGCACTTTTCAGCATTTACTACCAATTTGATTTCAACACACCTTTTAAGATGAGTTCTAGATTATGGAGGCATTGATTGAAGTTATCTCAATAGACTGTGAACTCGTCCATGAATACTTCAATTTTATCTCCCACATAATCTTGAATGATGCTCATTAAACACCTTTGAAAAGTTGCAGGTGCATTGCATAAACCAAAAGGCATTCTTGTGTAGGCATACATACCAAAGGGGCATGTAAAGGTGGTTTTCTCTTGATTTTCTGGTGCAATTGGAATCTGGAAGTATCCTGAATACCCATCCAGAAAACAGTAGTAGGCTTTGCAAGCTAATCTTTCCAGCATTTCGTCAATAAATGGCAATGGAAAGTGGTCCTTCCTTGTGGCAGCATTCAGCTTTCTGTAGTCGATACATACTCTCCATCCATTCTGCAGTCTTTGGGGAACTAGTTCTCCATCCTTGTTTTCTAAGACGGTAAATCCAGACTTCTTTGAAACTACTTGGACAGGGCTGACCTATTTACTATCTGATATAGCATAAATGAGACCAACTCCAAGTAATTTGAGAACTTCCTCTTTGACAACTTCTGTAAGGTTTGGATTTAATCTTCTTTGTGGTTGTCGAACTGCTACTGCATTGTCTTCTAGTCGAATCCTATGCATGCATACAATAGGACTTATTCCTTTGTTATCAGCAACAGTCCATCCAATTGCTTCCTTGTATTCCTTCAAAACTCTGATCAGTTGTTCTTCTTGTAAATTATTCAATTTACTTTAAATAACAACAGGCAGAGTCTCTTTGTCTCTAAGGAAAATATGCTTCAGGCCTTTAGGAAGTGGTTTCAATTTCACTTCAGGTGGTTGAATGATGGATGGCAAAGGCTTGGGCGTTGGTTCCAATTGCACATAGGAAACCGATGCCTTTTCTTCAACAGCAAGAAGTGTCTCCAAATCTCTGATGGTTTCTGCTATATCTTCAGGCGTCATGATTTCTGCTTCCTTGATTTCTTCTTCATCCAGGCTCTTTGTAAGGGCCAATTCAAGTTCATCTTCATGGTGAAGTGATTGAATTTGTTTAAAACAAGCACCAATTGCATCGATCGCACAGATAGAATGAATCTCAGCAGGATATTTCATAGTTTCATAAATATTAAATTCAATAGCTTTCCCATCGAACCCCATGTTGAGTCTTCCATCTTGAACATCAAATTTTGTTCTGGCTGTGGTCAGAAAGGGCTTTCCTAGCAGCAACGGCATATGAGGAAGATGAAGGTCATCTTCACTCATCTTCAAGACATAGAAATCTGTAGGAAAAACAAAATCTCCTATCTGCACTAAAACATTCTCAACTAATCCCTCAAGCTTAATGTTAGTTCTATCAGCTAATTGCACAGTAAGATCAATTTTAGTCATAGGGTCTATTTTCAATTGTGAATAAATAGAATAAGGCATGATGTTAATTGGAGATCCAAATTCATACATCGCATTTTCTATCTTATTCTTTCCTGTTTTACAAGGAATAGAAAAAGATCATATATCTTCACATTTATGATACAATTTTCTCTAATAAGCAGTATATATATTCTCATTCATGGAAGCAAACTTTTTAGAAAACTTACTCTTAGTGATGCATAATTCTTTGAGAAAAGATGCATACCTGGGCACTTTTGCGATTTCAACAAGCAAAGGATATTTACCTATAATTTTCGAAGTGAATTGAGTTGACTTGCAAACTTTTGAGGAAACGGTGATGGGCCGTAAATGGTCTCCATCTTTTTCATCCCTTCGAATCTTGATCGAGGTCGAGAAGCTTTTGGTGATCAAATAGGTTGATCCTCCTTGCTTTTGGCCGAAATTTCCTCATCTCTTGGCAATTGCTCATTGGATATAGCAGCAGGTGGTGGTCTATCAAGAAAAACAGGTACCGAGGGTGTTGATATTGAAGGTGATAATGGATCAACAAGTGACTCCATCTTTTGCACAGGCCATTGTTGAGTTCCTTCGTGTCGAAACGTTTTGGGTCCGGGGGCCCTGCCGAAACGACTTTGGTAAGGAGTCGCCACTAATCTTTTTTGCCTAGGTGTGATTAGCCACCTACAATTTTTAGACCTAATGGACTATGCTTGACGACGGACACACTAAGTCTAATACTACGGTCTACAAACCAAAACATGAGTCCGGGTGTCGGTTACGTGTGAGGAAGGATTAGCACCCCCACAACGCCCGTCAAACGACGGTACCTCTAGTCTAAACTAAATCTATCGGTTTTAATATTAACAGTTGCTTTTATCTTAATTATTATCAAAAATGGTTATAAAAGAAAATAAAATCACTTTTTTAAAAACAAATGTCGAGAATTCGAAGAATATGACCGAACGATCGTCGATCAATTCTGTTTTCGATTCTCTTACACTGTTTGTTCTCTTGTTGATCTTTTTCTCATTGAAAAAGAAATTTTGAAAATGCTGTGGCAAAACTTTTTATTACTTTTTTTTGTTTTTTCAAAACTTGATCAATTTTATTAATTTCCAAAAGTCTTTTTTTGGATTTATTTTCCAAAAGTCTTCTCTTGGAGTTGTGTAAATAAAAACATTCTTTTTCAAAATGCTTACCCTGAAAACTCTTTGATTACCAATTTTTAATTCATTTTGAAAACTGAATAAGAGAACATGGTTTTTTGAAAATATTTTTTTTTGGCAAAACCCATTTTTATTACATCTTTTAATTTTCTGATTTTTCCATTTTTTTATGTTTTTCTTTTCTTTCTTCTTTTTTGCTTTTTCTTCAAATCTTAACCTAAATATTAACTAATGCATGTATGGAATGATGAATGTAAGGTCCGGTTTTATTAGTTGATTAATAAAAAGAGTTTACTTGAATTGGCCTTCACGAACCTAGCCCGGCCCTCCAGGGATATTCGTGAAAATCAATCAATCTCGGGGCGAAATCCCGAGAGGTCGTACTCTTGCACCTTTACCCGAGATTTGCCCGTCGTAGCTAAAAACACCCCTTTATTAATCGAAGCAGATATAGGTGGCATGAAATGCAAACAATTATAATTATCAACAAATAAATATGATATGCATGTGATTACTTTCTACTTTACTTATCTACTAAATTATTAAATTATTACAAATCCCAAATGAAAATAAATAAATTAAAAACTATGGGCCAACTGGACAATTCCGGGGACTTCTGCACATTAAAGAAAATAGTTAGCAAACTTCAGGGAGCCCCAAAACACAAATCAACCACGTGCATCAACAATACATCCAAAATCAAGGATCAAATCAAATAAAGCTAGCACAAGAAACTCGGACCAATTGCTCAATTAACTTAAACCTAAAAAAACTGAATTCTTAACCAATAGCCTTAATTTTTAAGTTAACATTAACCCCAAATGAATTCATCAATCCCCTTCTTAAGTTAATTTCAATTTAAAAAGTCAAATCTTTAATTCAAGGTCATGACTTTCAAATTAAAGCTAACTCAAAAAAATGGCTTAATATCCATGTTTCAATGTTAGTTTTAGTTTGAAAATTCAAACTTTGAATCCAAGCTTTGATTTTTCCAATTGAAATAAACTTAAAATGGGATCAAGGAACCATTTGGACTAATATGAACTTAAAAAAGACAAACTTTTAGACCCAAGACTTAAATTCTAAGTTAAATTTAACATTAAGGTCTAAACTCTTAGCGTTTACTAACCACTTTCAATTAAAGACTTAATCTTGAAACTAAATACATCCAAAATTTAACAAGTGAAAACTTAAGCTCTAGAACACACCTATCCACAACCAAAGATTAACAAACAACTAATTTAAGCCATTTATTAGGAAATTAGAACTATTTCTAAATTAATTAAAATTAAACCTTAAATTAAAGACTTAGGCCCAAGCTACTTAAAAGCCCACATGCATGAAAGAAAACTCAAATGAATATCAAGTAAAAACCAAAAGCAAAGCAAAGCCCAAGTCAAATACTACATAAGCTCAAGTTAGGAAATTGTACCCAATAATTTGAATTGGGCCGAAGTGGGTCGAATCCGGGTCAGATCTAAGGTTGGTATAAATACCAACTTCTTCTTCTTCCTTTCTTAAACCTTGGAAACCCTAGTTCAAAGCCGCCGCCGCCTATCGCCACGCCAGAAAATCGCTCCGCCATCTGACCACCGCAAACTACCGTGTCGGAGCCTCCATTATCTTCCGATGAAGCCCAGAACCTCCAGATATAATCTTCATCACCCCTTGAAGTTGGATCCGGCCTCCTTTTCCTTAAAATCCGCTCGGAACCCCCTCAAATGAAGCCAATCGAGCCTAACTTTCCATTTCCGATCCGGTAAATCTAGCCATCGTTCACCCTAATCTCGAACTATGTTGGTCTCCATGGTTTATTTGACATACCCACCAAGCCATCTATCGATCCAAGCTTCCCTAACCCCAAAACAGAAAACACCCTTAACCTGAAGCTTAAAATTCAACTTCCCACCCCGATTCCCTCTTAGACTTATCTCTTTCCTCTATGCTCTCAAACGCCAAGTTAATTGCACCAAAAAAACCTCAAAGATAAGATCCCCAATTTCAAGCTTCTAACCCTAGTCCTTAGTTTACAACTTCAGAGAGAGAAGAACATGAGAGAAAGAGAGAGTCTGTGAATTTTAGTGTGTGTTTATGGAAGGGAAAGATTGAGTTTTTTCTAGTGTGAGAATTTAGATAGTGATCCGAGAGAGAGAGAGTAAGAGTTATGTCAAAAAATGAGAGAATTTTGTGAATGAAGAGAGAGAGAGTTCGTTGATAGGAAAGAGAGAGTGAATCCCCGAGTGTTTTTTGAATGGTCGAAGAGAGAAAAAAGAAGAGCTTCCCAGGGTACATTATGTGTGAGAGAGAGAGAAGATTTCAATCCCTGTATTAAGGGAGAGACTCAGCGTTCCAATTCCCCCTGTAAATTCTCTCTGCCCCCCCTTTTGCCAGCTGCGTTTGATTCCTTCTTAGCCCTTTCTCCTCCTTTATGTTTTCCTCTTCCGCTATTTTAGCTCTAACCAATTCTTTTTTCCTTTTGTGTAGGTTAAATTTGTTGCCATCGACTCAGCAGAGGCTACTGATATGAGAGGATAAGACATGTAAGAATGGTGAGCTGGCTCCATTGACTGGCTAGCAGGTAATTTTATCTAACTGAATTTGAGAATCAGATGGGCAAATTGGATGGTATCCCCTGTTGCTTTCCTTGTGTGCAATTTGCTGTGTTAACTCGTCCTGTGTCTTATGAACCACTTGATTATTTGACCTGCATAATTTGTCCCATTTTTCCCAATCTGGTAGTTTTCCCTCCAAGTATATTGCTTTGAATTTCTTGCTGTTGTTAACTGCCTTGGTATCCATTGTGTTCCCTGTTGAATTATCCGAATGGAGCTTGCTGGATTGAGTCTTGCGTTGTTTAGTTCATGCTCTATTGCCATGCCATAATGCTTTGTTTGTGCACTCAAAGCCTGCTGCATTTGAATGTTCTGCTGAACTAATGTCTTTCTTATTGCCTTATGGCTTCATGGTGCTACATTGATACGCTGTGCTTTTCTTATTGATCTTGCAAATGAAGACTTGCTGCATGGTTAGTTTAAAGCATTTTTGAGGGATTGTGACAATACTCTTGTTGAAATTGGTTGTTCCTGTTCATGCTTAAATTTGACTTTGCAGGCACTACTGCCTTTTAGTTGCCCATTTAGCTCACCATAACACACTGCCTTGATTGCTTGACCTCTTTTAAGAACTCTGTTGTGTTGTGCTTGGTTGAAAGGAATGCATCTGATGGCTTAATAATGAAACTGTCATATGTTTTGTTAATTGTGAATAACCCTGTTTCATTGCTTGCTTGCTATCTCCTAATTGTTGTAAGCTAACCATTATGAGTTTAATTAAGCTGGAATGCCCAATGGGCCTGCAGGTAAGTCACTTGATCACTGGACAATTCTAAGGAAGTACAAAGCGTTTGAAGAAAAAGAACCATTTAAGAGAGACTCGAGTAGCACAACTGCACAAGGGTGTGTGGAATCATGGCATGGCGTCCCATTCATAGTGAACTCTAGGAAAATGAAATCTTTTTGTATTTTACTATTTCCATTTTTTTGTATTTTGTACTTTGAGAAATGTTTAATCTAAAATGCAAATGCGAAATTATAAATTCTTTTTTTGGTTTTCTTATTTCCAATTTTTTTACTTCTTGAATGCCATAAAATGCAAAAGCGCACAAAAACGCTAATCCAATTTATGCAAGGTTCTAATTAATTACTAAATTGAGGGTTAATTACTTAATGAACTAAATGAGCTTAAACTACATAATTAACATGCAACAATACTAAATTACTAAACGAAACTAAGACATGAAATATGCAAAAATGCCAAAGGTGCACATGAAGAATTTTTTGGGTTTTTTCAAATGCAATCTAGATGACTAAAATGAATTAACTAATCTGAATTAAAAGTGGACTAAGAATGACCAAAATACCCCTGAATGTGCAAATGACTAAAATACCCTTAATGTAAAAATGACCAAAATGTCCCTATGTTACCCTAATGCCAAATGAGAAATAAATTGATTTAAATTGAAGGATATAGGACGAAAACGGGTGTCTACTCTTCGATTGGATTGACTCCATGTCTTTGAGCCAAATTTGATGGTGATTGAACGAATTGAGGTATGCATTGAGGTTCTCTTTGCATACTCAAAAACTGTGTGAACATCTTGGTCATAGTCTCCTGTCGATTTACCAAAGAAGCAATGGCCGAATTAACTTGGTCAAAATGATCATTGATCCCTTGGAGAAATTCTGGTTCATGCTCACTTGTTGATGAACTCCTCTTTGTTGTAACTTCTTCAACCTTCAAATATTTTTATCTCCATTGCAAATTAACTCCAACTACTTTGGGTTTTCTATAGCTACAAATCAGTATGAGAGTGAAGAAGAAAACTATCAAGTAAAATATCCACCATGTCCATTCCATAGGAGAAGAAATTTCCTCTCAAAAACCCAAACTTTCCATTTTGATATCTCAAAAGTCTAAAACACTACACGACCCAAATCTTCATTCTCCAACCAAGCTGCAAACTTTGTCTGTGAAAGCCAAAAAAGGATCAATTTTTTGATGAAATAAAAAAACACCCACATGTTAAAACTAGTTCTTCCATTATCTTCAATAGTTTTTTTGTTGATTCTTCAACACCTAGAAATTAATTTTGATTCTTACCCAAAAAAAAAACCCTCAAGTTTGTGCTCTTTGCAACTCAAAAGAGCACATATCTTAAACGGAAAGAAGAAGGGGAAGCAAAAAGTGGAGATGAGAATGATAAATGGTTGTTTGAAGATGATGACTAGGTGCTCCAATATGAGCCAACCAATTCGCGTCTCCGTTGACTCCTCTTCGTCTATGGAAAGGTCGGCGCTGATGGTGCTACTCATGGCGTTGGCGGTAGTGTTGGAGACGGAGGAAGAAGGTGGTGGCGGAGGAAGCGATGCTAGATTGAGCTGCACGGCGTCACTTGAGCAACACCTTAAGCTTTGCATCGCCAAAGAAGAAGAAGAAGAAAGAAAAGGAGAAGGAACGGTATCATTTGGGGTGTTTGGATTTAGTTTTTAATTTTATGTTTTAAACTAAAAGAGGAGAATAAAAAGAAAAAAATTATTTTTATTTTTTAAATTCCAAATATTCATGAATAAATCAATGTGTAACTGATCGAGCTAAAATTAACCATATTTTTATGATCATTTTCCTATGTTTTTAGCTATTTCTATGTGTATTTTAACCCTATTTTGCAAGTATTTGTGTTTTTAGGTCTTGAAGAGAAGAAAAGTGGAAACTTGTTGTTTTTCACTATTTTTGGAGCAATTTTGATGACTTTTTGCACAAATATGGACTTAACAATTTGGAGTGAAGATTTGGAGATTCGAAGTTCATGATTGAAGATTTCTTGAAGATAATTTGAAGATATGAAGAACATTGAAGAAATATTTCAAGAAGCAAGAATTGAGGATTGAGCTTAAATCGCGAAGGATTGAAGACAAGTTATGAACAAGCCCGGAAGCCCTTGATTTTTGGATATTTTATATGGGATAATACTCAGCCCATATAAACCCACAATTGGAGTTAAAATCCCAATTTGTGTCGCACAAGTTCAAGGAAATATCCAATTCCCGCAATTCCCGCATACTAGTCCTAGTTGGACTAGGATTCAGCGCAGTCTCGGTAAAAATGCCATAACTTTTGATCAAGACGTCCAAAAAATGTGTGTGTGTAGGCATTGGAAAGAGTACTCCGAGATCTACAACTTTGCTTTGAAGTCCAAAGCCCAGTTCTGCCATCTTAAAGGCCGAAATCGCTGTCGAAGTCTCTGAACGATTCCAGAATTTTCCAGGATTCTATTTTCACTTGGATTTCGGTTCTAGGAAGACTTTTAAGCCAACTTGGAGATCAAGTCAAGCCTCTGAACTTCCTACACCCTTCCTAAGTCTATATGGAGTCTAATTAGTCCACTATAAATAGTCATCTTATGTAACCCTAGAGGATATACAATCACAATTCTAGATCTGTTTCTTTTCATCTTTTTCTTCTTTTCTCTCTAGTTTTAGCTAAGGGGGTCGACACCCCTTCTTCAAGAAGATGGGTGCGATATCCCTTATTTTGTCAAGGGAGGATTTCGTTCATCAAGTCTTGTAAGTTTTCTTGTGCCTCTCATGGATTTTCCTAAATCCATGAGTAGCTAAATTCTTAATATTTCTTATCCTTTGGTGATTTTAATCAATTAATTATGGTGAGATTTGTGTGCTTATAATTTGGTATTTGTTCTTGACTGATAGTTAGCTAAATTTCTATTTTATTTCATGATCTTGATTTTTATTGATTTAGAGCGGCCGCTAAAGAGGTAATTTGATAGATCTATGGTTAAATCAAGCTTAGAGCTAACACCTCAAGTTTGATTGTGTGGTAACAAATTGGAGGCGACCTAATGGCGATCCAATGAGAATTAGTTAACCTTGTTTGTTTAACAATGGACAAGTTTGGTTTTACTTGTTATATATGTATGAAAAAATAATTGTTCTTAATGCTTTGTTCCTTATTAATTTTTATGCCTCAAAAGGAAAATCAATTGCTAAGAGAATAATAGGGATAATTTAAGCCTCAAAAGGGAAATCTTATCTAATATACATGTTAGGTTTATCCTAGACCATTTATCTAATCAAGAATAAAATAATAAATTCACCTTTTAAATCAAGGATCCATAGTTAATTTGATTGATTTCTACCATTGGAAAAAAAATATATTTTCTTATTATTGTTTTCTTTATTAATTGCTATAGATTCAAATTTAATTTAATTTACTTTATTTTTGCTTTAATTGTTTTCTTTATAATTACTATTTTCAATCCCCTGTTTTCTTTTAAAAAGTGATTCTTAGTGAAGATTAATCTTTCGATAAGTCTATTCCCCTTTTCTATGAGATTCGACGCCTGCTTGTCCTATCTACTTAGTTAGATTTCTGTGGGGATTATTTTTATGATTGTCGACGACCGATCAGTAACCCTAAATCGCGTTTAACAGCGCATGTCCGGCACAGGCTTAACACCATCAGAAAAGGCCCAACATTGAGCAGGTCCGAAAATGTTTGGCCCCTTTTTTGTTCATATTGTAACATTTGGCCTCAAATGGAGCATCGCGGCAAATGTTTGGCCCTAAAGTGAGCATTTTGCCGTTAAGAAAGTGAATAGGAGGAGAGAGAATGGGTGGGGAAAGAGAATAGGGGTAAAAATAGAAGAACTAGAAAAAAGTATATAAAATTTTGAGTCATAACTAGAACTTACAATTGGGCGGGTTTGGGTTTGGATTTTTTCCAGTTCATGTATTTTCGGGCTCGGGCTATGTCGAATTCATGTATTTTCGGGTTCGGTATCGGGTAGGGCTCAGGTTCTATTTCAATTAGATATTCAGAGTCCGATCTGGATTCGACTCATCCCGGTTCAAGTGAAAGCTCTTTTTAAAGATTTTTTAAACAAAAATAATTGTTTTATCTTTAATATTATAAGTTTATTGATAATATATATGATCAGACCAAAATATGACATATTTTTATGGTCATTTTCCTATGTTTTTAGAAGGATTTATGCGTGATTGAGCTTGATTATGTCTTATTTTGTTAATATTTGTGATCATAGGTCCTGAAGACAAGAAAAGTGGAAAAGTACTAATTTTCCTACTTTTTAGAGCTATTTTGAACCCTTTGAAGCTTATTTTTATGCTTATGGAAGCCATGAAGCTTAATGTTATAAGTTTCCAAGGTGAAAGGATCAAGAACACAAGTCAAGTGAAGAAGAGGATGCGACATCCTGATGGTTCCCCAGATAACCTAGGCGGCTAGGCTTACAACCTAGGTGGCTAGGCATCTCAACTGGGTGCCCAGGGATAGTCGGGCTGCCAAAATCAGTGCGGGCCTGGTGTCATCCTCTTGAAACTTCTCCAATTAATTCCAATTTTAGTGACACTTCGGGAGAAAGTTCATACCTTTCTATACAAAGGTCCAAATCTGATGATTCAAGAGGCGTTGAAAAGCTAACTTCAAGATCTACAATTTTCCTGAAGATCCCGAAGCCCAGTTTTTCCGTTTAGATGGTCAAAAATGCCCCTGAACATTTCGGACAACAACAACTTTGGGCCAGACTTCGGTTTTCTCTATTTTTAGCCCACCAAAGTTGTTTGGATCCACTTGAAGACAAGGTATTAAGCCCAGCATGATCCTAGAGTCTCCTAAGTCAGTTAGGACTCTAATTTTAACCCTAAAGAGCCTCCTATAAATACCCACCTTTGGTAGAAACCCTAAAAACAACATCACAACTAGATATTAGGCATTATTCATTAGATTCTCTCTAGGTTTTTCTTTTCTCTTCTTCCCCTTGGGCAGCCGCCTAAGGGAGGGGAAATCTCTATAGGTTCTTCTTTTCTTTACTTTTTTCTCATGGATTCTCTTCAATTCATGAGAAGTTTGTTTTCTTAATACTTTCTATCCTTTGGAGATTTTAATCAATTGATATGGGGAGATTCTGCACTTATAATTTGGTATGATTTTTTCTTTTGAATAGCATATTAATTCCTGTTATAATGATTATGATTATGAATTTTATTGTTTTAGATGTACACTATTGTCAATAAGAGGATTAATCTATTGTTTTTATTGGGTTGAGTATGCCTGATAATTGATACAAATTGATTGCCCCTCATCAAGGAATCATGGAATTAATAAGTCTTATTGAAAACCGAGGCGTAATAGTTTGGTTGGATATAAGTTTAATTTTAATTTATTAACCATGTGCGAATCTATAGTTGTTCTTAATGCTTTATTCGTGTTTTTTAGGTGTAATAGTACGGATTCATGGATAATAGGGTTATTTTTGGGCCTAACGGAGTGAGATTAACTATTTAGCATGTTAGGAAAACCTAGATCAATTATTCTTAAGAGGTTATTGAATGAATCTTGCTTGATATTTTACCTCTATTTATAGAGTGGCGTAAAATAGATTCTTGCCTAATTCAATAATTTGGTTGTACTAAATTTATCTTTCATATCAATGATCCATATCTCCTATTGATTAATTTCTACCATTGGAAAGAAAGTATGCTTTTTAGTTAATTGCTTTCTTAATTAGTATTTTAGTTTAGTTTAATTTAGTTTTGCTTTGCTTTTATTCAATTGCTTTTTAATTGTGATTTCTAATCCCCAATTTTCTTACGTGTTTCCAAGTGTTTTGTTTTCAATATTCGTTTTCTCCTTCTTTGTGGGTTCGACCCCTGCTTACCCTAACTACCTAGTTAGATTTTGTGGGATTTATTTTGTGTTTCGTTGACGACCGATCAATATAATAAAATAATATAATATAACATGATTATCAATATATATATAAAGATTGAATAATTGTTAAAAATTACTAACAAATGATTAATAGTGAAAGAAGAGTTTCATCCATAGAGACATACGAGAATCCCGAAAACTCAACCACTTGTTGAAAAATGAAAATCCTTCTTCGGAAAGACTACGGTCACCGACCATTATTAAGTGGCGTACAACATTTAAATTAATTGAATTAAATATAAAATACATATACTTTAACACTAATTTAAATTAATTAATGCTAATCAATCCGAAATTATTGCAAATTAAGTATTAAATTAAACAAATAATTAAAATGAAAGCCTTAAATTAAACAAATTAAAAGCTGATAGACCCTTAATTGAACCACTAAAGAACTTTGGGGACTGAGCTGAACTAAAATAAGGGACTAGATTGAATAAGAACTTTCGGTTTAAACATTTGCTTCTGTTTCATCATCTGCTTTTGTAGACTCTTTATTTGTTTAAACAAAATTAAAATTCC
Organism: Corchorus capsularis; assembly: GCA_001974805.1. NCBI lineage: Eukaryota > Viridiplantae > Streptophyta > Magnoliopsida > Malvales > Malvaceae > Corchorus > Corchorus capsularis. The sequence goes on from AWWV01008186.1 coordinate 29,116, forward strand.
ATGTATTTAATTAATAATACTTTAATTAGTTATAAGGGTACATTTTAGTCTTTTACTTTAAGTTATATATATAAAAATATTTAGTGGTTTAGTAATTTTCTATTGATTAATGAATCATTGAATTGTGATCATTATTATATAAATTTTATTGTATTCATGTAAATAATAGTTTTATTTAATATTAAAAGGAAATGTGTTTTTTTTCTAAACAATAAAATATTTTATTTTATAAATTATTTTTAAATTCAAATTATTTCGAGCTCAGGTCGGGTTCAGTCTCGAGTCGGTTTCGGTTGCATTGGTTCGAGCATTTTCAGGTTCGGATTCCGACGGGTTTGGAATGTTGACTTTTCTAGTCAATTCGGGTTTGGTCGGTTTCAGGTTCAGGAGGGTTTGGCGCGGGTTTAGGATTTCGGGTTCTTTTTGCCAGCTCTAGTGATAACTGTCTTAGCCTCTGTTTGACAGGGCTGTGAGATTGGTGCGGGGGGAGATTGAAATTGGGAGATTAGTAGCTGTGAGAACTTAACCTGCTATTAGAAAATGAGTGTTTGGTGAAAATAATGGTGGTGGTGAGATGAAGATGTAAAATTACCATTAAGGGTATTATGATAAATATATATTATATTTAATTAAATTTTTATCTTTATATATTTATTTTATTATTTTTAATAAAATTATTTATGTTCATAAATAAAATTAATATAAGTAAAATAAAAAAAAGAAAGATAAAAAATTTGAATTAAAAAGAATCTGGTTATTGGCTACCCAATATATATGTATATACTATTAATAAAAGATTAATCTAAAAAAGAATAAATATATAAACAATCAATAATAATTGAAGTGCAAATTACCTCAAGGGCAACAAAGACTCTCACCACATTCATTTGGGGTACTATTTGCATGGTTTTTTGGTCCTTTTGCGTATGGTTTTTTTGTTATTTCGTAGAACTCTTAGGGGTAATCCGGGCATTCCAATCCTTTTTTGCCCTCCACCATTGATTTTCATGTAATTTGGTGTAGTTGTCAAGGGTGAATGTGGTTGTTCATATTTTTTCTTTTTATCTCACCTAGGGTTTAATATGTTTTTTGAGGGTTTCTTTTATCTCACCTAAGGTTTATATTGTTTGTTAGGGTTTGGGTTTCATATCATGGTAGACAATGCTTCATCTCACTTAGGGTTTGTCATGTCATGGTTAGGGTTTAGATTTCATGTCATGTCTTTTTTTGTCTCCCTTGGTATTTATAGAGATTGGTTTAGTTTTTAACATACTTAATTAGTGCTTAGTTTTGTTGGATTAGTGTAGAATTGTCATGTACATGCTTAATTTTAGTTTGATTTAGTAGCCAACTTAGACAAACTACATATTTGATTATTATAGAATATTGATTATTATGTTTTTTTGTGTACATGTGATTGTAGTCAACAATAATTTTAATTGGATTTAGTGGTCATGCTTTGAATAAACTTTTTATTATTAGAATTGATCTTAGTTGAATAGTCATGCTATATATATATAATTCTATTGCTTATTGTTGACATTGTTGATTTAAATAATAGTCCATTTGATTTAGAATTTGTAGTTTTGATTTAGACTTCATTGGTTAGGATTTAGATTCCATGCCATATAATTTTTTTGTCTCCTCTAGCCATTATTTTATCTTACTTAGCCTTTAGTTATTGTTTTTTTTTTAAAGAAGCCTTTAGTTATTGTTGATTTAAATTATAATTTATCTGATTTAGGAATTATGGCCATTAGAGTTATATCAGAGTTATATTTTTTTTTGTCTCCTTGAGGCATTATTTTATCTTATTATTTGGTGTATTTAAATAGACTTTATTTTCTTATTGATTTAATTATGGTTGAGTTTGGTTTAGGCTGCACTAATTAGATTATTGTTTAGTTGTTTAGTTGAATTATATCGCTTAATCTAGCCATATTACATATTTGATAAAGCAATTTGATCTTTGCATTAGATTATATTGATATCTTGGATTAGCACCTTGCTTAGATTTTATGTGGGTTATTGGATGATTAGGTAGCACCTTGCTTAGATTAAATTGATTAAATTATTTTACCATGTTAGATTAGATTATATATTGATACTTTTGGTTAAATTTGCTATTTTATTTAGGTGGGTTGGATTTAATTTTGTTTAATTTTGTCATTCATCTAGATATTGGATATATATGGGTTAGGGCATTGTTATCTAAGGGTTCATATTTTTTTGGGGCTGATTTTTGTCTTGGGTCTTTATGGGCTTGAGCTAACTTAAATCTCACATTTTTTTTAAAAATTTTATTCAGTCAAAGAGGAGACATTAGCTCAGATTGCCGCCCATGCTTTTCCTTTTTTGTCTCTTCAGTCATGAGTCCATGACTATTTTGAGTGGGAGAGAGTCAGTCATTCTGTTGCTTTACTCCCCATGGGTTCTACTGTCTATTCATGTCTCCTCCTCTTCTCTCAAGTTCTGCCGAACACTACCCTTTGTTTTTCACTTTCTCTCCCTCTTCATCTTTCCCATTTGGTTTCTCTCTTTCCCACCGCATCCCTCTTTACCTCCCATTCATGCAATCTGATTCCTCTCTCTAATTTCGGTGTTGTTGCTGATCTAACTCGGAAAATAGACATGAGGTTGGGTCCGACGAAGAAGATAGAGATTGAGATTGGTGAGTTCTGAATATTTTCCAAAATTTTATGTTTTTTTGTGTATTTTCCAAAATTTTATGTTTTTTATTTTCCAAAATTTTATGTTTTTTTGTGTATTTTCCTGTCAAACTTTCATAGGTAATTTATTTCCATGTTTTTTTTCGATTTTTTCATAAATCTTCTTTTGTAATCTCCCGCCAATTTTTTTCCACTGATCTTCTATCGTCTTCTTTTAATTTCTATTTCTCTTGCATTAATCTTCTACTTTTAATCTTCTATCAAGTTTCTCTGGTTTCCAGTCTTTTTTTTCGTTATATTTTTTTTATTTATTTCTCTCTGGATTTTTTTCACGAGGAAACCCATGGCTCACCAATGGAACCTATCAACTTCGACTGCCAATCCAAGGTTTGGTTCTAACTCCTAATTTCTTTATGGATTTTTTTGTTAAGTTTTCAGTGAATATGCTCACTGCGACAGGTATGGGTTAGGATTTGTTTTTTCTTTTTGTTTCCTATGCTCACGTGTTTGATTTTGTTACTTGGCTTAATTTTCATACACCACAAATTTGGATGAAACCAAACAGTGATAATTATCAACAATGTATATCTAGACCCAAGAACAGGCTAAGCAGGTCATGTTCCTTTGTCAAAAGAAAATAAAAATGGAAAATTTTGTTCTAAATGGTTTTATTGATATAATCTGATGAACCAACTGCAGGAACTGGAACAAATACTAATGATTATATTATTGTTCATGGCAATGGTGGATTGAATCAAATGAGAAGAGGGGTAAGTTTTGATTCTTGACAATTTTATTTCTCTTAGGACTTCTTTTATCTGTTTTCTAGAGGCTAATCTGTTTAATTTATTGATTTACAGATATGTGTCATGGTTGTTGTTGCCAAGATAATGAATGCCACCTTGGTTCTTCCTTCTCTTGATCATCAGTCATTTTGGACAGACACAAGGTAACATTTAATCACTTGAGTTGTTTGATGTCAATTTTAATCTTTGTAAGCTTCAAGAAGTTAACTGAAATTTGTTTCACAGTACTTTTAAGGATATTTTTTATTGGAGACACTTCATCAATGTACTAAAAGATGACATTGAGATTGTTGAGTATCTTCCTGCTAAGTATGCAGCGAAAAAGCCACTTGAAAAGCCACCTATTTCCTGGTCAAAGGTGCTAAAAGGATTGAAAATTTGTTAAGTGCATGATTGTTTTTCAATTGATTTTGTGTCTGTCAATTCACCATTCTCCCCCTTTCATTTATCTTTAAATCTGTTGTTTTCATATGTTGTCTTCGGTTTGCATTTAAATTTTTTATCATTAGAGTTGATTTTAAGGAAGTTTACTTTTCCTGTTTGTAAGAAGTTATTAGTATAAATCAAAAGTGAGAGTTAAAATATGTTTACCTTTTTCCAAGTTTTTGGTTGCTTTGCTTAGTGTTTTGTTTGTTCATTTTTTTCCTAAAGACTTTGGGGCCATTTCTTTTTCTCTGTTAAAATTTGATCATGTCTCTAACCCCCTATATTACATCATTTAGTTTTTAATTGATTTTGATAATAGAGAAAAAAAAAAGCAAACTATTGATTCCAAAAGTTTTTGCTTACAATCTGATGATTGTGATTTAGGTGAATGTTGAGAAACGATTGAAGTTGTGCGGAGATTTGTTCACTGAATTGTAGCTGGCTAGGTGACTTTGTGAGTGAACAATGGGCTCCTTGCCAGAATGTAGAATTTTAGGTGCCATCCCTATTTAAACCCTTGCCAAATTAAGTCTGAAATAGTTGTTGTTATTAGTTTAGATAAAAAGAAAAATGAAGTGCTTGCATTTTTATGAATTTAGTTAGTTGGTGCAATAAGTGTTGCATTACTTCTGTAAATATCAGCCATATTCATAGAAATTAAGTGACACCGTTATTCCTTTGAAATTGCAGGTTTATATCTTCTGAAGAGTGTCATAAAAAGTTGATGGCAGGAGATTAGTGCTAATTAATCTTCATTGCAGGACTAATCGTGGACCAAGCCCACGATGGGAACAAATTGGGAGAAGTGGCTTGGCGGCAAAAGAGGAAGGAATCTTCCTTGATTACCATTCTTGGGGAGAGCAGCTATGCTTGGGGGCTGATATTTAACACAAAAAGGGTAATCAAGGGCTGCAGAAAGTGGGATCTAAAAGGCTAATTAGACTTTGTGGGGAATCTTGCTCTTGAGAGGAGAAACGAGGTGCGATAGTGATGTTTGCTTGAAGGCAAGCGGAACTAATTTCAAAATAAGGAAAGGGCCATTGTTATCACCCTCAAATTGAAAGGTTCTCTCTGCCATGGAGAAAAGATGCCCACTCCTCTGATTTGATTCCAAGTCAGAAAGAAATCCAAGCCGACGAACTGATGGGCAAAGATTTTCCGACCGGGCAACAAAAAGGCTATAAAATGGGACCTCCAACAGCAAAAATGGCATCAGTTTTTGTATAACAAAAATCAATCTTCACATGTCTCAATCCTAAGCAGCATACTCTCAAGAATCATCATCCAACAAAGTCATCATCAAGCTTCGAAGCACAACAAGAAGTTTGATCTCGTTTCTCCTCAAATCGGTGTTCTTCCCCATCGTCATTAGCATATTTTCAATCCCATTGCTCTCACTATATTCCTTCTTCTTTCTCCCAAATCACACACCCAATCTTTTTCCCACAAGTCCTGAAATTAATGAAAGAAGTTCTTCGATTCATTTTATTTCAAAGCAATACATTTCCGGTGCTCTTGTTCATCTTTTTCATCTTCCTCAGTTTCTCCTCTATTATAACATGTTTCCTACGGTGGGAACTGTTCTTTGGATAGCAGCCAATGTTTTTCTCTCTAGTCTTGGTCTCAATCTCATTTTATAACCCAATGTCTCTTCTGGGATATTTGGACTTGGGCTCGAACCCAATAGAGAGCCGACCCAGGACTTCGCATCACACAAAAAGGCTCCCACATTTTCTAGCGACTCCACTGGGGACCCTTCAAACGGTCTTCACATAATCGAAAATGGCGAGACCAAGAGTTGTCCGACAGAACAACCAGAATTCTCCCGCCGATGTTGATGATATTCATGAGGAACAAGAAGAGTCCTCAAACCGGCAGCAAGAGGACTCAGCTGCACATGAACAAGACCCACCAAATCCTACTGAAATCATGGTGGAGCTAGCTTGAGGCATTTATCAAAGCCAAATTGAATTGCTTGAAGCCATCCGAGAGACCAGGCCCCGCACCACTAATGGAGGCCAGTCCCATGATGGAAGGAGACGCCTTACTCCGCCTGGTGGTGACAATATGCCTGCTAGAAACACCACTGGAACTTAGCAGCAGAATGAGCCTTCCCAAGGCTATGCTACTCTTTCTAATCTTACCACCCTACTGGAGAGGGAAAAGGCGAAACTTTCTCGGCCCTCTTTCATTTTCATGAAGGATCCACCCTACCCGAAGTATTTGGTGGACAAACCTTATCCACCAAATTATTGTCCACCAAATTATGAAGCTCCTACCTTTCCACAATATGATGGCAGGAAAGGCAATGCTGTGGAGCACGTTGGCAAATTCCTTGATGCTATGGGTCCTCACTCCATGAACCCGGAACTTTGTCTTAAAGAGTTCTCCAAGTCTCTCACCGGACGTGCTTATACTTGGTATACCACTTTGCCTTTCGGGTCTATCAACTCATGTGAAGAAATGGCAGAGAAGTTCTACAGGAAATACTTCAAATTGAAGATAGGATCATTCTCATGCAGCTCCAAAATACCAATCAAAGGCCATCCGAGGGCCTTGTTGACTTTTTAAAGAGGTTCCGAGACCTCTCTCTTGACTGCTATGAAGAACATCCAGAGTCCATGTTAGTGGAAATTTGCATCCACAACATGCTGCTAGAATTTTGAGCTGTCCTAGAGAACTTAGGCATAAATCAGTTCACAAGACTCCATGATGCGACGAGAAGGACAACCTAGTTAGTCAAATTGCCAAATTCATGATCCTGCCAGAAGTGAGAAGCTGCAAGGGCATCGGACCCTAGTTGCGGCAGGAAATTCTAAAAGCAAAAATGAAGTCGACGATTTTCTCAATCAATGGGTGGTAGAGAACAATCTGCGGCGGAATCTGGTGAACAAAGAGCCAAATCCATGACAACCCTCTGTCATGCAGTCAAGTAGAGGGGCTGCCACAGCCGTGATCCACAGCGGTGCCAAGATCTTGGATGAGGCACCTAAAGCCTATTTCTCAGCAAAATCACTCTATCATTCCTATACTCAACTACAAGTCAAAAAAAATGATGGATACTCTTCTATAAAACAACAAAGAAGAGTGATCGATTTCAACACACTTGTTGCAAGAGAATCTCACTTGGCATCTATCACATCCAAGTTTCAAAAGCTCTAAGGGATAAGATGTCACATCTCCCAACTAAGAAGCTGAGTCACATGCTGGAAGCTATCACCAAACTTCATCTAATGTAGAGCAAGTCCTGCTGAAGTATGAAGCACCCACTACAAAGAACAAGATCTACCGCAGGACGAGGAAAATGAAGTTCAATCCTTCGAAAGTCAAAGCTCACACGCCATATGGCGGCTCTCAGCACGACCTTCAAATTGATGGTTCACACATCATTGAGCCAAATACTGAAGCTTTCTATTGCGCCAAAACTCTTTGCAATTGAAGGAAAACAAAATTTCCTTATCACTTCTTACCATAAGTCAAGTACCATCTTGCCGCATAAAAAGCAGTCAAGCACCATCCCTCTACGTGAAAAGCATCCTGCCACACTACTCAAGCTCACAAGCAGTGATCAAAGCATCTACATACATTTGCTTCTAAGACCAGCCCTTATGGTCTCCTTGCAAAAACAAATTTCACTATTCCACCTTCAGTCTATAGCGAGAATGATGATCTCCTCACGGCAGGAAAGCAAAGTCCTACATTATGAGAAGATGCAAATCCAGCGGTACTCTTTCTCAAACGAGTCTCTTTTTTTCTTCATCAACAAACACACATTCTCAAAGTTTTCTATCTGAAGAATTCAACACTTGGAAAGCTCATATGCAACATGGTTCCTGCTGTGCGACACCATCATTTCTGAAGAAATTCTCAAGCTCGCCAGCAGCGATGGGAAACGAAAATTTGCCATGTTTTCACCTCATTTTCCTTGATCCATCCACGATGTGCAAAGTCACATGGAGAGGTGTTCCAATCAAGATTCCATTGAGCAGCAAAACCCATGGCAAGAACAAAAGATCCAAACTACTTAGCCCTGCGGCAATTCAAGGGATACCTGATACTTATCCCTGCGACAGTCCTAACTCTGCAACATCAAAGCTTACTTATGCATTTCTGAAGATTAAAGCTCCTTCCTCATTCGACACTTGGGGGCATGTCAATACAACACATTTCATCAGATTCAACACTTAGGGACTCCAACAACCCCTTCATCATTCAACAATTGGGTTCTCCAGCAACTCATTCTTCATTCACTACTTGGGGGCTTCATTCACTACTTGGGGGCTTCACTAATTGGTCATTTTTGCTTGAGGGGCACTTTAGTCATTTTAATTCATTGCTAGCTTAAATTAGCATGTTCATTTTAGCATGTAAACTTGGCTAGATGGCATTGCGTTTCAAGATCAAAACCCGAAAATAAATAAATACTCTCCTTTTAACTGTCTTACATTGTCTCATTAGATTGCATATTGTATGGCACATCCATTTCATTTACCAGGCATCATAATTTGTTTAAGCATTTTAGTTCGTTGGTTTTGCATTGCATACCTGCTCGTAATAGAGCTCTCTTTTCTAAAATATGCCAAGCTTTCCTTGTTAATTATGGGCTCTTAGTTTTACCTTGCTATCATTTTGGACTTTAAACTTGATTAGGTGAATTTAGCTTTGGCCATTCCATTAAGAGTTAATCTTGGTCTTGTCTCCTCTTGACTGGACCAATATATTCTCTTTTTTCTCAAGTATACGTTGAGCCTATCTAATTTTCTTTCATTTCCATTCCCTTTTAATTTTTGAGTCAGTCCTCTTCCTTCCTACACCCTCCGCTCAGTATATGAATTCCTGCCCATTTCCCATTTTTTTTTCTTTTTAATTTTTTGGCCAGGCTTTTGTTTCTTAATGGAATCTTTTTTTAATTTAAATTTCCACCCCTTGTCGGGCCCAAGTCCCCATTTACTCTTAAAGCTTGATTGTTGGACCCTTTAATCATTTAACCATTCTCTTGGAAATAATTTGGGTATGGGACCATCTATTAGGCCGATCTTCTAGTATTATAAGTTTGGACCATTTCCTTTTTGGAGTAACTTAATAATTATGAGGTTGGGCCTTGAATTTCTGGGCCTTGGTTTAAATTATTAGGATTATTTGGAGCCTAGATATTAAAAAGGGAGTGATTCTATTTCATTCTTCCTTTTGACAGTTTGATAATACAACAGATACAAAGAAAAAAGGGGAGTGGAACTAAAGAGCTCAAAATTCCTTGGCATGATGCTTGGGTTCTTATTCGACTCATGACCCATAGGCGGCCTTATTAATTTGGTTCAGCTAAGGCGGAAGTCCCTATTGCCATGTATGTGCCAACATTTCTTCTTTGTAGTAGCCACATTAGCTCGATGACACCTCATAGGAAATTCAAAAAGTTACAGCAGCTGTTAAGGTCTAAGATATACAGAAACAGAAAGCACATTGAGATGAGGGAGAAATAGGAAGTAGAGGAGGCTCAAACAAATGATCAAAGGTGGCCAAATGAATAATCATAAAAGTAAAGCAATACCAGGAAAGAATAAGCATCGAGTCAGATAAGCAATTCTACAGTTAGGCAGCGCAATATCTCCTCTTACAAAGGGGCATATCAGCATTCCGAATAGGCAGTGGACACAAACATTCGTTGCAGCCTGTATTTTTTTAATCGATTAATACATCAAATGAAAGGCAAAGGAGCTAGCGGTCAAGGACCAATTGGAATGCATAGAAGAGAGCAGCAAGTTAATGACAGCAGTAATAGAGCATGAATGAATCAGATAAAGGCATTTAAACAAGTGTGTTGAATCCAAATGCAGCAAGGTACAGTGCAATAAACAAGCATCTCAAATATACCACATTAGTTGGGATAAAATGCGAAGTCATATGGTGATGATCAATGACAAAGCAGAACTATTCAAACACCATTCTTCCCAATCGAGAGAGGTTTATCGAGGTCATATAATTAGAAGACGAATGAGTCAAGAGAAGCCGCAACAGAAAATTCACTCCAAAAGCAATTACACAGAATTTCAACACAGCAATAAAGGATCTCATTTCATTTTTTTTTTAGAAAAGTATAGGCAACAGGGGATTCCACATCATTTTTAAAGGAGAACTAGAGGAGTGTACCTTGGCATGAGACCTATGGGTCAAGGAGTCAATCCATGAGGCAACCGCTGATGTGGCAGGCTCTGTTTGGCCCCAAATGAACCTTGAATTTTGTCATGTTAGCCACCTCACCAAGCACCTGCAAGCAAAAAAACGAACTCACGTGAGTTTGTAAATAGGTAAAAGGGAGAGAAATCAGAGAATGAAACCACGGAATCAAAAGTGGACAAAAACGAAAAGGAGAGTGTACCAATTTAGCCTCCAAGACCGTCTGTCTCAAACAAAAGGTACCTGAGGCACTCGAATCAGACAAAAACAAGGACAATTAAGTGAAATCGGGCCAAACTTTTCAAGGCCATTAGATCAAGAATAAACGGAGGGTCGAAATCAAAAGCTTGGGAGGTTTTATATACCCCATTTTCTGAGGGAGAGAGGGACGTTTTTCAAGAAAAAAAGAGGAGGCGACTAGGGTTTTATACTTAGAAAATTAGGTGTTCAGGGTTTTCTACTGGCTTTTTTTTTAAAACTAAAAAAACAACAAAGGGAAGTAAAAGGAAAGGGACTTACTTGAGACGTGAGAAGGCCAAGAGGCTCGAGGATCGTCTTAAAGCCCTCTGCTATCCCCATTTTCTTCACTGTTTTTCTTCCTTCTACACGGCAAAGCTCCAAATTTTGCTGTGATTTCGGGTTTACTTGTAAAAAAAAAAAGGGATTTTGGAGTGTTGTCACGGGTTGAGACCGACGGCAGCGCAAGTTGTTTATAGAGAGAGAGAGTCTGGTTTAGAGAGAGAAAAATTAGGGTTACAAGTCGAGTAAAGGGAGGAAGGAGAAGGAGGGTACGGAGATATAAAGGTTGTTCGGAAAAATTAAAGCTTTAGGAGGTAACTTTCTTAATTCTTTTCATTTAGCACTTATTTTGAATCAATCAGGTCCAATAGCTTGTATCTTAGTTCATATAAATCTTCATATGTGTTGTTTGATTCAACTAAGTCCCTGCTGATTCACCTTTTGTTGAATTAAAAGGTTCAACTTTTAAGTAATCTGTGAATAAAAATGTAATCTGTGAGAAAAGATCAAACTTTTGGTTAATTTGTAAATAAAAAATGAGATCTTTTGGAGTAAGAGATTGAATTTTGAGTAATTTGTAAATAAGAGTGAAACTTTTGAATTAGAATATTGAACTTTTGATAAAATTGGAATAAAATGAATTCTTTAAGAAAGTTGAACTTGAGGAATTTGCAAATAAAATTTCATAATGAACGGTGAGGATCTAGTTGGATTACTAGTCGACTTCGAGTTAGGTTCCTGCTTGTTTGATAAATTGATCTTGGTGAAGAGTCAACTAGGTTAGTTCATCTGCATTCCATCTTTATTTTTCGTCAATTCACCTGCCCATGTCACTTCTAAATCCATAAAAAGGTGTTTTTAGCTATGACGGGCGCATCTCGGGTAAAGGTGCATGAGCACGACCTCTTGGGATTTCGCCCCGAGATCAATAGGCTTTCACGAATATCCCCGGGGGGCCGGGCTAGGTTCGTGGGGGTCTACTCGAGTAAACCCCTTTTTATTGATCAAATAAATAAAATCAACACTTTGCATGCATCATTCCATACATCGCATTAATCAAAACTTAGGTCAAAAATTGAAATTCAGAAAATTCAAAGGGATTTTAGATGTCTATTATAGTTCTGCCCTTCCCGGTTGGAAGGTGCCGTCTTCAGTGTCTATTTCCAGATTTGCCCTTCCCGGTCGGAAGGTGCAGTCTTCGCTCTTTATTTCGGTCTTTATTTCCAGTTGTGCCCTTCCCCGTCGGAAGGTGCATTTTTCGGTGTTTATTTCCAGTTTCGCCCTTCCCGGTCGGAAGTTGCCGTCTTCAATGTCTATTTCCAGATTTGCCCTTCCCGGTCGGAAGGTGCAGTCTTCGGTCTTTATTTCCAGTTTTGCCATTCCCGGTCGGAAGGTGCAGTTTTCGGTGTTTATTTCCAGTTTCGCCCTTCCCGGTCGGAAGGCGCTAGATTTGTCTTTACATTCAAGTTGAATCTTGTCGTTTCTAGATGTAATGAAAGGTTTTAAGGATAATAAAAGGTGTTAATACACTTACAATAAAGAAAAGACTAAAATATAGGATTAAAGATTAAAAGCCACCAATTTTTCTTTTGACCCAGTAGATCTAGTTAGACTTAGAGGTACCGTCATTTGACGGGCGCTTCGGGGGTGCTCATCCTTCCCCGGGCGTAACCGACTCCCGGACCTAGACTTAGGTGACAAGACCGGACCTTAGGTTTAGTGGGTCCCATGCCGAGCTTTGGACCCCATTAGACTGGTTAGGTTAATCAGTAGGTAACTAATCACACCTAGTAATTTGATTAGTGGCGACTCCATATAGTTTCAGTAGGTTTCCCATTCATTAAGTCGTTCAGCGGTAGGGTTCGGCACCCCCCGGACCCGCACGTTGCGTCAGCTTGGCGACTCCACTAGGGACGTTTAGAGAGTCAGGCCTCATTTAGTCTAAACAGGATCTAGGGTTAATAAACGGTTGCTTTGTTTTGTTTTGCATTCTTGTTTTGTTGTTTTATTACTTTTGTGATATTCTTATCTGCTTCACCCATATTTTGTGTTGTTTCTTCTGTTTTCTGTTGTTGTTAGTTACTAGGTCTACCAGGTTTAGTTTTAGGGTAATGGTAAGTCGTTCCTTCACACACTTCACTTTTTGCATTCATGCATAAGACCGCCTACAGGTAGAGCCAAACCTGTGAGATTGAGTGTATTAGGTACACAGAAGGAACATTTCTTACCCTTAACTCTCACTTTTCTAAAAATGTATAGATCGCAGAATGAGTAAGATGATTACTCGTGATAATGAGACTTACCTTCCCCAAATGGACTTTCAGTCCAATTTTTCACAAGGAAAATTATTGTTTTCATGAATAAAAGGGGATTGATTTTAAAACTTTATTGCTTTCAGCATCTTCTTTATTCCTTTTCTTGTATCTCTACTAATGTTGCTCTTTTTGCTTTCTTTTTCCTTTCCGTTTGTTTCTTCCCATGCATTCATCACATTGGTTGCCATATAATGTCGGAAACAAGAAGAACAGATACAGTGACAGAGGTGGGGCCCACGCCTCTAGTTGTAGCTTCTGATGTGATGGAAACAGACAAGTTGGATCAGGGTCCAGTTCAGTTGGGTACTAGCATGACTTTTGAGATGGAACTTCTGCCCATGGATAGTATTGATCAGTGTTGTTAAGGCGAGCGCCTAGGCGCCTAGGCGCCCAGGCGAGGCGTTTTGAGGGTCCAGCGCCTCTCATGGTATGAGGCGAGGCCCCTTCAGCCAGGCGTGGCTTTTTTGGCGCTTTCCGGCGCTTTTGCTGAAGCCCTAGGCGCTAGAAAGGCACGCCTGGTTAAAATGCCTTTTGATTTCGTATTTGTTTCCTTTTCTAAAATGTAATCAATATTAATTATCAAAATAAAAGTCAATTGACCTAATTAAATTAGCCAAAAAATCTGGTAATTATAATTAATAGATTTATTTACCAGGTAAGTATTAATAAGAGAATAAAGACTTGTCTACAGACCTTTGATTTCTTTTTGTTTCCTTTTCTAAAATGTTACTAATCTATAGTAATTATCAGAATAAAAGTCAAACCTAATTAAATTAGCCAAAAAATCTGGTAATTATAATTAATAATTAATTAATAGATTTATTATGTACAATTTACAAAGTAAGTATTTATAAGAGAGTAAAAGACTTGTTTACAGCATGTAAGTGAATTTTAAAAGATATCATATAGGATTTTATAAGTTATGCTAGTTTTAGCTAGGATTGATATATAGTAGAGTATAACTAAGAGTAGGAAGTGAATTAGCCAATTAGTTTTTTGTGACTAAAAAAGTTCTTCAAAGTTTAATTTAAGGCATCTTTATTTTTACATATTTAATTTTAAAGTCTAATCTTTCTATTCATATAATTATATTAATATTAAACATATTTTTAAGTGAGCGCCTCACTTCGATCGGGCGAGCGCTTTTTTGGCGCCTAGCGCCTCGGGCGATATGAAGGTCCTATCGCCTAGGGGGCGCCTTACGCCTTTAACAACACTGGTATGGATACTCGGCAGAATGACTTGAGGGAATTGGCTAGATTATGGGAGAATTGCCAGATAAGCATGTTTTCGAAAGGAAACATGGATTGGTAGGATCTTTGCTTAGAGTGGATGTTGACCATGTGATGCTCAAAGCCATGATTCATAGGTGGGACCCAGCTTACAGGTGTTTTGTGTTCAATGAGGTGGACATGACCCCTACCGTGGAAGAGTATAGCGCACTGCTGTTTCCTGGGAAGGCGATCACTCGTAAGGTTTATTGGAGAAGTTATGATTATCAACCGCACAAGAAGTTGCCAGCTATCATTGGAGTTAAGTTTGCAGAGATAAAGAATGAGATAAAGAAGTTGAGTGACAAGACTAAGGGTATATCAGCTAAGTATCTTCTGGGCAAAGCAAAAGAGCATATTAAGGATGAAAGAGGGCACAAGTTGGTGGCACTACTGATTTATGGATTAGTTCTCTTTCCCTCAGCTTTGGGGTATGTGGATGAGGTGCTTGCGGATGTATTTGGTCAAAATGAGTTTGGGTTTGAGATTGCACCTGTGATACTGGCAGAAACAATACGATCCTTCAACTACTGTAGACTCCAAGGGAAGGGCAGGTTTCAGGGGTGTGCACAGTTGTTATGCATCTGGAAGAAGAGTCACATCCGCACGGTGAAGAGGGTATTCACTTTAGCATTCATCCCGAGAGGCAACCCTATAATTGAGAGTACTAAGATGGAGCTGCAAGAAAGGAATATGGAAGAGTGGAAAGAGTGGTTCGGTTCATTGAAACATCGGATAGTAGAGTGGGTGCCGAGTTGGATGCCTGTGTCTCAGCCTGTTATGTCCTGTGGGGGAGAGACTTGGATGCTATTAATAGGACCATTTGGGACAACCACATATGCACCTCTGCTAGTTCAACGACAATATGGGTCAGAGCAGTTTATACCTCCAGTGCAAGGGTTGAATAGTGTTGATATTGAACATGTGGGAGAAGAAGCAATTACTGAGGCCAGGCGTTTGGCCAAGAAATGGAAAGATTCGAAATGGGAATATGTGTCGGAAGAAAGGAAATATGCAGCCCTCCCATCAAAAGCATACATAGCTTGGCACAAAGAAAGGGTTGAAAACAGGATACTTCCGCTTCCGAAGAGAATCCCGAACTACAAGTTGGGAGCTAATAATGAAGATGAAATTGTGAGGCTAAAGTATGAGAATCAGAGGCTCCGAGAAGAGAAAGTGCTACGGGAATTGGAGGAGAAGTACAATACTGAGAAAGATGAATGAGACAAGAAGCGAAAGAGAATGGAGGAAGATGCAACCAGATTGAAAGAGGAATTAGAGCGGATCCAAAAGAGGAACATCGGGGTCGAGCAAAAGCTTCAGAAGGAGACAAAGAGGGCAGAATTTTGGGGGAATCAGAATAGGAAGATTGGTCAGTCAAGAGATATATTCAGGGAAAGAGCAATACAGCTGAAGAGAACGGAAGTCGCAATTGCTGTGGGAGTTTTTGAAAATGCTACACTTGAAGAGAAGGAGGAAATAGAGGGTAGATTTCAGAGTCTTAGAAAGGAGTTTGATGAAGAAAGAGACTTAAGCAGCAACTTGGAGTCCCTAGTCAGACGTCAGAATGAGGAGATTAGGGCACTCAAGGAAAAGGAGATGGAGCTTACTAGCGCCAATGAAAGGATCGCCGCCCTGACAACTGAACTTGAAGCCAAAAAAGGAAGAATTGTCGAACAGGGGGTACAGACAGCATTACGGGATGCCGAGCACAGGGTTCAGGTCAAAAATTTAAAAGCTGAGATTGGGCACTTGGGAGAGTTAGCGCAGACAAGAAAGGATGACTTCGACGAACTCAAGTGGGAACACCTGCTATACAAGCTTAAAGTGAGGGAATTGAAAGACAATTGGGTTTTCATCGAACAAAGGCTTTACAAGTGGGAAGATGGTTACCACGCCCGCACTAACCAGCTATTAGAATTACAAGCGCATATCCGGGCAGGGGTAGAGAAAGCTAAGGAGATCAGGAGTGAGTTTCAGAAGATTTGCAACCAGGCAAGACCTAGAAGGCCAGAAGAAGAAAGAATTTTGGATTGTCTAGAGAGGGTGATTCATCTCTTCGTGGATTTCATTAGAGCTTACAAGGACATATCCCTGAACGATGACTGTGATAGGCGCATGCAGGAGACGTCGACGAATGATGTTTGATGATGAATTGTCCAATGGATATGGTAGTGTAATAAAATAGTCAATGAACAATGTTTAATGCTATGACTAAGTTTGGGAGCTGTGGTGTACTAAACTCTGTTCAAATCCAAGTACTTTAGTTTCATATATTATATGGCAATTCTTACATTTCATGATTATATGTCATTCTCACTTTTGTATCACGTTACATATATGTCATTCTCATATCATCACATAATTCATAATGCCAGTGCGAAGGAATTTTGGTATGCCAAGGGGGGCCGGGCAAGCAAAATTCTGGATACGGAAGGCAGGATTTGTAAAGTTTCCCCGTGAGGATGGAGGATTTTACAAATTATTGACTTGCGGGGCATTCATTCATTCATATTCATTAATAAAAGATTTAATTCGAGATTCTAATCAATAATTCTAATAATAAAAGGTATCAAGATAGCACCACCGAGGAAAAAATACCAGCAAACCAGGCAATATAACACCGGGTCTAGCACAAGAAAGATGGATGAACAGTCTGCAGAAATTCAGAGATTGAAAGAAGAGTTGGCACGACGAGAGGCGAAACATCGAGAAGAAGCTATGAATGCTCAAATGGAGCAGATGAGGGGTATGTTAATGCAGTTGATGAAGGGAAAAGGTTCGGCGGGAGACACTCAGAATGTGGAAGATCCGACGGGAGGACTGCCCGTAGTAAGCACAGGGGCAACCGGAACAGAAAACGAGAATACCAATCCTTTTGCGTTCCCTCCAGCATCTGGTAGCACACCATTTGTTTTCCCACCACTAACAGGAGCAGCTACTATGCCTACGGTGTCTGATACTGCGGCGTCTAGCGGCATGCAATTCGCTTTCCCGTTACTGGCAGGAATGACGGCCAGACCCGTTGTTTCTAATACCCCAATGTTTAGCGGAGCGCAGTTTGCCTTCCCACCACTGTTAGGGGATCCACTAGGACCTTTAATCCACTTCCACCCTGATCCCATGCTAGTATTTTTACTGCACTTGTGTCATCACAACAGGACTACTCATACCTATTTTCACCTGGGATAGCTGCTACTAGGCCTACAGACTTAACAAAGGAAGATAATCCGAAAAAAGGGGCCGAAGAAGAGAAGTTTTGGCAGAAGATTGAAGGCCGAATAGAAGACAGACTAAGGAGCGTGGATGGAATTCAGGACTATGGGATTCCCAATATTATAAGTACTGTTGTGGCAAAAGGAGTAGTCATTCCTCCTAAATTCAAAATGCCAGATTTTGAGAAGTATGACGGAACAAAGAACCCTAGAGATCACGTGCTCAGTTTCCAGAACAAGATGGCACCCTTTTCCACTGATGATAAATTCCTGATGTACAGCTTCATGTTTAACTTGACGGGTTCGGCAATTACTTGGTACAATCAACTGGATCCAAAAAGCATTCAGAGTTGGAGTGACATGACCAAGGCCTTTTTAGCAAATTTTAGGTATCTGATGGAGTTGGCGCCCACTAGAGATACTCTAACAAACATGTCAAGAAAGCCTGATGAATCGTTGACGACTTATGGTCAACGTTTCAGAGAAGTGGCCTTGTTAGTGCCTGGACTCCCGGAAAGGGAGGTGAACTCTTTATTCCTAAGAACCTTGCCTGAGTACTTTAAGGCATTACTCCCGAAGATTACAGAGTCATTTTCAAGCTTAATTGTAATTGGAGAAGCTATGGAAGCTGCAATTAAGGTGCGGTATTTAGATGAGCTGGGTGATCATGCTAAGAAAGGACAAAAGAGGAAGGAAGGAGAAGTACATTCAGTGGGGGAAACAGATTACAGACCAAGGAATCAGGGACAACAGTATTACCCGAGGAATTATGGGTACAATTATCGGCCCCGAGGATACTACCAGTACCAGACCAACCCTTATTATACTCAGCATGCATCCTGGGGATGTCAGTGCTGTTGGTGGTACGCCTTTTCAACCAAGGCCCCAGAACCAACGTCCCAGCACACCTTTGGCAATTCAGCAGAAAAATCCAACAAACTGGCCTGGTGGAAAAGACCCGATAAAGGAAAGAGTCCCAATTGACCTGATCCCATACACTTATACTGAGCTATTGCCTCAGCTATTGCAGCAAGGTTTATTAGAAAGGATACCTTTCTCCAATCCTTTGAGACACCCAAGACCGCAATGGTACAATGCCAATGCTCACTGTGATTACCATTCGGGATCTGAGGGGCATGCTACCGAAATTATTTGAGGTTGAAATATGTTGTACAGGAGTTGGTAAAATCGGAGAAGTTAAACTTTGGAAATGCAGCTCCAACTAATCCACTGCGCAATCATGGTGGGAATCAGGTGGGTATGATTGGTAAAGGTGAAATCGTTAGAAGACAAATCCAGGAAATGTTTACTCCAATGGCCACAGTTTACAGAGCTTTAGTGAAGACAGAGATGGTAGTTGCAGGGGAGTTTGGGGAAGAAGAGATGGATAAAGTATGCCCGTATCACGGTTTGGGGCATGGAATTCAAGGATGCTGTGAGTTCAGGAAAGTGGTTCAGAATTTGATAGACGATGGAAGAATTGAATTCTATACAGAGAACAAGGAAGTGGAAGTTGATGTGATCATCGAGGAACATGTACAACCCTTTATACCGGCTCCTCCTACAGTTAAGCCTACTCAACCATTTGTGCCAACTCCGTCCATGGTAGCACCCAAACCATTTGAGCCAAAACCACTAACAGTTTTACCGGTCCATATGCAAAAATCGGTGGCATCCGTAGTTGTGAAACCCCCACAACCATTTCCTTACACGGATGGTCACCAAGTGCCATGGAAATATGATTTCAGTGTAACTACACCATCAGGGGAAAGCAGTTCGGCTAATGTGTCGGGTGTGGGAAGAATAACTAGAAGTGGAAGGGTATATTCACCAGAGATGTCAGAATCAGCTCAGAAGAGGAAGGATGAGGCTATGGTTCCAGAGACCGGTATAAGGGATTCAGGGGAAGTGGCTAGACCAAGGAAAGAGGAGAGTGTTGAGAAGCCAGTCTGAGAGCATGAAGAATGTGAATTCCTAAAAATCAACAAGCAAAGTGAGTACCGTGTAATCGAACAGTTCGGATTTCTATCCTCAGCTTATTATTGAACTCTGAAGCATATCGTAAGGCGTTGTTAAAGGTGTTGAATCAGTCATATGTATCCCAAAATATTAGTGTTGCTGACTTGGATCACATGGCGGGTAACATATCTGCGCATGGATTCATTGCATTTGCAGAGAAGGATATCCGGAAAGGAATGAGGAATAGCATAAAGGCATTGCACATCACAGTCAGGTGCCAGAATGTGAGCATGGGCAATGTTCTCATTGATAATGGTTCAGCTTTGAATATCTTACCCTTCAAAATGAACGGTGAGGATCTAGTTGGATTACTAGTTGACTTCGAGTTAGGTTCCTACTTGTTTCATAAATTGATCTTGGTGAAGAGTCAACTAGGTTAGTTCATCTGCATTCCATCTTTATTTTTCGTCAATTCACCTGCCCATGTCACTTCTAAATCCATAAAAAGGTGTTTTTAGCTATGACGGGCGAATCTCGGGTAAAGGTGCATGAGCACGACCTCTTGGAATTTCGCCTCGAGATCGGTAGGCTTTCACGAATATCCCCGGGGGGCCGGGCTAGGTTCGTGGGGGTCTACTCGAGTAAACCCCTTTTTATTGATCAAATAAATAAAATCAACACTTTGCATGCACCATTCCATACATCGCATTAGTCAAAACTTATGTCAAAAATTGAAATTCAGAAAATTCAAAGGGATTTTAGATGTCTATTACAGTTTTGCCCTTCCCGGTCGGAAGGTGCCGTCTTCAGTATCTATTTCCAGTTTTGCGCTTCCCGGTCGGAAGGTGCAGTCTTAGATGTCTATTACAGTCTTGCCCTTCCCGGTCGGAAGGTGCCTTCTTCAGTGTCTATTTCCAGATTTGCCCTTCCCGGTCGGAAGGTGCAGTCTTCGGTCTTTATTTCCAGTTTTGCCCTTCCCAGTCGGAAGGTGCAGTTTTCGGTGTTTATTTCCAGTTTTGCCCTTCCCGGTCGGAAGGTGCAGTTTTCAGTGTTTATTTCCAGTTTCGCCCTTCCTGGTCGGAAGGTGCTGTCTTCAGTGTCTATTTCCAGATTTGCCTTTCCCGGTCGGAAGGTGCAGTCTTTGGTCTTTATTTTCAGTTTTGCCATTCCCGGTCGGAAGGTGCAGTTTTCGGAGTTTATTTCTAGTTTCGCCCTTTCCGGTCGGAAGGCGCTAGATTTGTCATTACATTCAAGTTGAATCTTGTCGTTTCTAGATGTAATGAAAGGTTTTAAGGATAATAAAAGGTGTTAATACACTTACAATAAAGAAAAGACTAAAATATAGGATTAAAGATTAAACGCCAACAATTTTTCTTTCGACCCAGTAGATCTAGTTAGACTTAGAGGTACCGTCATTTGACAGGCGCTTCGGGGGTGCTCATCCTTCCCCGGGCGTAACCGACTCCCGGACCTAGACTTAGGTGACAAGACTAGACCTTAGGTTTAGTGGATCCCATGCCGAGCTTTGGACCCCATTAGACTGTTTAGGTTAATCAGTAGGTGACTAATCACACCTAGTAATTTGACTAGTGGCGACTCCATATAGTTTCAGTAGGTTTCCCATTCATTAAGTCGTTCAGCGGCAGGGTTCGGCACCCCCCGGACCCGCACGTTGCGACAATCATCATAAGATTGATTTTCAAGAGTTTGAAGCAAAGGAGCAAAGTTGAATTTCAAGGCAAGAAGACATGTCAAGAGGCGTCATAGCACTAGAGTACATGGGACGCGAGACAAACCACATGAGGTGCCAAGCATGCCACATGGGCGCCTAGCGTTAGTCGGGAACACCACCCAGCCACACAAGGACACATGCGACTTGGGGCCTGAGAGCAACGCCCTAGGTGCATAAGCCAACGACATGGGCACCCAGGGGGAGTTGGGGCATGACTCCGCGCGCGCCAAGCATGCCATCACGTGTCACTTCTTCTTGAAGCTTCTCCAATTGTTTCCAGATTTGGTGACCCTTCTGTATTTTGACCATATCTTTTGATCTAGAGCTCCGTTTGAGGCAAGTGAGTAGCCGTTGGAAAGCTAACTCCAAGATCTACAAGTTTCGTGCTTCAGTCGAAGCCCAGTTCGTACGTTTTCATGGACGAAAATGCCCCTGAAGTCAGCGGACAGAAACTGTCTTGGGCCTTTCTTGCGGGATTGATCCAATTGAGCCCAAATTCTTATTTGGACTAGCTTGAAGACTTGGAGAGCATCCCAGCACGTCCTTAGGGTTTGTTTAGCTCTAAATTAACCCTAAGCCACCCTCTATAAATACCCTCTTAAGTCTAAAACCCTAGGAACATATCAAAACACCTAGAACAACTTACACACACATCTTTTCTCTAGGTTTTGCGTCGATAGGAAGAAGGGAGGCTGCCGCCGGCCTCAACCGTTGTAAGTCTCTCATGGATTGCTTTTTATACTTCTTTTCCTTAGGTACTTTTGATCAATGAATCTATGGTGAGACTTTTGTTCTTAATAATTTGAGCTTTTTTTGTTTGAATACGTTTCTTATGTCTATGCTTCATCTTATGTGTTCATACTTTGATTGATTTGGTGCGCAACATATCTTGAGATTTATGAATGCTATAGTTAGATTCAAGTAGCTTGAATCAAGCTAAAGTTGGTCCAAGTAACAATTGTAATTCTAGGAGTCCTAGATTCAATGGGATATCAAACCTTGTTGAAATCTTTAGGCCAAGATGGAAATTGATGTAGGCAAGTTTGGTATTGATTTATCATGCATGTGGAAAAGTAAATCTTAATGCTTGTCCTATGATTCTTCACATGGTGAATGTTTGATTAGGAACAATAGAGATTAATTTAGCTAGTAGCAAGTTAATTCTTCTTAGCATGTTGGAGGGTTGAGTATTCCTCTCCTATACCAATTATTCAAATGCAGTTGTTTAAGATATTAAGAGGATTACTTTATTTCAATGAAAGTTGATGTCTACGTCTTAGGCTATATACCGATTTGGGGTAATTTATGATTCTTAATTGATTGCAATTTAAGCCAAATTTATGTTTAGTGTCTATGATCCATGATTCACTTGATCAAAATAATTACCTAAAGGAGAAGAAGTATGTTTTTACTCATTATTTTTCTCAAACTCTCTCTTTTAAATCTTTAGTTTAGATCTCTTTTAATTGTTTTCTAGTCTATTTTCAAAACCCATAAAAATCTCTTTTAGGTTAGATTTTCTTTTGTTTGATTCGATCATACCTTCCCTGTGGATTCGGCCCCTACTTGCCCTAGCTATTTGTTATTGGTTTGTGGGGATTTATTTTGTTATTTGATCAACGACCGGTCATAATTTGTGCGTCGTTGCCGGCAAATTATTACTTAAGAATTTCTTACCCTTATCCTTTATATTTTTCGTTATTTTTATTTTCAATTTTTAATTTAGTTAATTTTTGGATTCTTTGTTTAAGTTCTTTCTAGGTGTTGTATGCCAAATACAAGGAGTAGTGG
This sequence comes from Corchorus capsularis, assembly GCA_001974805.1. Taxonomy (NCBI): domain Eukaryota; kingdom Viridiplantae; phylum Streptophyta; class Magnoliopsida; order Malvales; family Malvaceae; genus Corchorus; species Corchorus capsularis. Next base: position 51,993 of record AWWV01008186.1, read on the forward strand.
TACCAAGGACTTAGAGTTCAATTCTGAGCCTGAACGTACACTCTTTGCACTAAGGAAGGAGAATTTGTTTCGAGAGCAAGGAGGAGATTCTTCAACACCAAGTTCTCAAGCTAGCTCTCCACGTTCCACCACTTCTTTCTCAAGTTTGGAATCACAATCCCCAAGAGAAAACATGGCCGAAGAAAACAACAACAATAGGACTTTGAGGGAACTTGCTGCCCCAAATGTGACTACACAGCGCTTAGCAATTCAATATCCAACCAATGAAGAAAATTTTGAGATCAAGTCTGGATTCATTCAATTATTGCCAAAATTTCATGGTATGCCTGGAGAAGATCCACATCGACATCTCACAGATTTTCAAATTGTTTGTTCATCCATGAAGATGCAAGGTATTTCTGAGGAGCAATTCAAACTTAGAACTTTTCCTTTTACCCTTGTGGATCGTGCAAAGGATTGGTTGTACTACATGCCTAGTGGTTCAATCACTTCTTAGACGAGTCTTAAGAAATTGTTTTTGGAAAAATTCTTTCCTGTTCATAAAGCCTCAAGCATTCAAAAGGAGATAAGTGGAATTAAGCAATCCCAAGGCGAGACTATGTACGAGTTTTGGGAACGTTTTAAGAGGTTGTGCTCAAGTTCTCCAAATCATCAAATTCCTCAACAATTGCTTATTCAGTATTTCTATGAAGGTTTACTCCCATTTGATAGATCTTCCATAGATTCTGCAAGTGGAGGGGCTTTCATAGACAAGACTCCCACCAATGCTTGGACTTTGATCGAGAACATGGCCGCCAACCCACAACAATTTGGTACTCGCGAGAATTGTGCACAAAGAAATGGAAACATTAGAAGAATCAATGAAGTCTCAACTCATTCCTCTCCATTGGAGCAACGAATTGAAGAGACAAATCAACAAATTGCTTTGCTCACTAATTTGGTCAAATTGAACTTATCAAGTGTGTCAAAGGTTTGTGGAATTTGTTCATTAGGACATCACACGGATAAGTGCCCTAGTTTGGTCGAAGATGATGTTGAAGAAGTCAATGCTTTAGGAATGCAAGAGGGATTTCAAAGGAATCAAGAACCATTTCCAAGAAGCTAAAATTCTTATGGGAACCAAGGTGCTTATCAAGTAAGGCCAAAAAACTATCCAAGGCAATCTTCACACTATTCTGAGGGAATGCAACAAATGAAGGAGACCATGGAGATCATCAAGAAGCAATTAGGTCAATTGGAAAGTGATGTGAGTGAGCTCAAAGCATAAGGCCCAAACAAGATCCCATCTCAATCAAAAGTGCCCCCTAAGGAAAATGTGAATGCTATTACCTTGAGAAGTGGAAAGGAGTTGGAAGAACCATATCCAACAAAGCCTACAATGGATGAAGGGACAAGCAAGAAAGAATAAGAATTGCATGTGCTAGTGAAGGAAGTTAAGATTGAAGATGATGAACCCATTATTCTTGAATTTGTCAAGGATAATGGAGAAGCCAAAGAAACTTCTGTGGTCAAGTCCAAATTGGATTCAAAGAAGGAACCTTTTCCAACCAAGTCAAGGAAATCAATGAAAGAAGATGAAGATCAAGACATCTTGGATATTTTTTGAAAGGTCGAGGTCAACATCCCACTTCTTAATGCAATTCAACAAGTATCAAGGTATGCAAGGCTTCTTAAGCAATTGTGTACAAACAAGAAAAGGTTGCAAGGTAAGTTGAATGTTGGAGCAATAGTTTCTGCTGTTTTGCAAAGACATTTACCTCCAAAATGCAAGGATCCTGATATGTTTTCAATTACTTGTTCAATTGGAAATACTATCATTGATAATGCTATGCTTGACTTAGGAGCATCTTTAAGTGTCATGCCTTATTCTTTCTATCAAACTTTAAAAATTGGTCCTTTAAAATACACCGATGCTGTTCTTCAATTGGCCGATGGATCTTTGGTGCATCCCAAAGGTGTGCTAGAGAACATTTTGATTAAAGTGCAACATTTAATTTTTTCTATTGATATTTTTGTTATGGAAATGGAAGGAGAAATTACAAAGGATCAATGCCCTCTTTTATTAGGAAGGCCTTTCCTAAGGACTTCTCACACCAAAATCGATGTTTTTGATGGCTCATTGACGATGGAGTTTGATGGTGATCTAATTCATCCCAAAATTTCATCAAATTTATCTTTGAAAACTAATGATTTTGTTTGTGTAGTGGAAAAGTAGGTAAAGAAAGAGTTAGGTACTACATCTTCAACCATGGAAAGTGAGCAACTTTCAAAGGGGAGGCAAAGGATTACAAGTTTTCGACAACGCAAGGATGAGAATTTCCACCTAGCTTGGGAGAGATTCAAGAAACTTTCTGCCGATTGCCCTCAACATGGCATTTCACAACAAGTTTTGATCGAGTGCTTCTATCAAGGATTAGAAGTCGATGATCAACTTCTTGTGGATAACATCAACAACATACCCTTGTCTGATCGTACTGTGAAGGACGCATATAAAGCATTGGAAGCTTTGACTCAAGCAATTGCACCTCCAAGTTGGATCAAGAAGAAAAACAAAGAGAAGCTTGGAGAAAGAGACAAAATTTCCAACAAAACGCGTGAAGATATCAACAAGGAATTAAAGGAAGCTCGAGAGAAGTTACTCAAAATTGATTGAGCCATAATTGAACTTTTCAAAGCCATGAGTGACACTCTCAACATCACCGTGGAACTTTTGAAGGAGCACACTCAACGTTCCTTCACCAATGGAGAATAGTCCACGAGGATGTCTAGCCAAAGACATTAAATGAAGGCGCTAATTGGGAGACAACCCAATACACTAACATCTATCCTTTTTCTTTTGAATTTTCTTTTTCTTAGTTATAGGTCATTTTTCATTTTCAATTCAAGGGAATCAATCAAGCAATGGAGACAAGGAAAGGAAGCACACATGAAGAGCAATTGGAGCTTACACTTTGCAAAAATAGAGAAGTTTTCTTTAACTCTAACCTCATTTAATTTCCTATGTTTGATTGATTGATTGATGTATATCAATTAATTTTCTTGAATTGAATGTTTTTCCATGCATATTATCATTGTACAATTGTCTCATGCATCTCATACATATAGACTCTTAAGTCATAAGAACATAAGGTCAATCCTTTGATGGTTATCAAGTGGAATTTTTGGTGAAAATCAAGTGTATTTGGATTGAAGAAATTTGGAATGTGGTAAGATTTTTGGATGGTAATTAAGTTGAAGTTGGAATTGAGTTTGGTAGCAAAAATTGCAATTAGAAGCAAAATGAGGAGCCAAGCCCGATCCCAGCTGGGGCCCCATGCCGCAAGCCTGGGCACCCAACTGGACAGCCCCAGCACCCAGCCATAAGTGCCAGCGCTGGAGGCCGACTCAAGGTGGGCGCCCAGGCGCTTTGCCTGAGCACCCAGCCCGTTGGCTTGGCCACCCAGGTGCCGCGGGCTGTGCGCGGACAGCATCACGCACCCATGCCCATGCCGAGCCCTCCAACTCACAACACCCATCACCCATTTCAAATACTATAAATACCACCCAACACCCACTTCAAACCCTTCAACACCCACCTTCATCTAAAACCCACTCAATTTTCCTTTATCTTACCTACATTCACATATTCACTCACTTTAATCTTCAAATTTCACTACTTCATCACTTACAAATCATTTCTTTCATCTTTTTATCACCTCAAACACTTACCCATTAGATTATCCAACACTTTTTCCATCAAATCCATCAATTTTTCAAATTTTCAAGTTTTGGGAAAGTGGTTGTTTTCTTTGGATTCTTGTTTGGAATGATTAGAAGGGAGATAGGAGATAGTTTGGAGTTGATTGGAGCATTTTAGAGCATTGGGGAGTGCTATATTGGATCTTAAAGAAAGATTTTTCAAGAAACCCTACAAGGTAACCTAGTGCCCACCAAGTGTTCGAGAAAATGTCAAGAAGAGTGAGAGTAAGAGCATCAACATCTCAAGACACACCAACTGAGGAGGAAACCGCCATACAACCTTTCCTTAGTATGCCGCCACCCTTATTTTTTGATAATAAGTGTCAAGAGTGGTATGAAGCAAGGAATCACAACTCTTTCATTATAGAAAAAGTACTTCCAACCAACATTGATCAAGAACTTGGAGTTAGCCCATTGTTTGTCAATAGAGGTTGGGGATCACTTCTTCAAGTAGATGGATACTACTATCCCAATTTGGTGAAGCAATTCTATGCCAAATTGGACAAGGTTCGTGAAGGTTATTCCTACACCATCAACACAATGGTCAAAGGTAAGTACATTGTAGTTGATGAGGAATATCTATGCCGTTTACTTGATTTGAACAATGAGGGTAGTATGTTCTATTTTACTTATGTTAATGGAGAGCAAAGGACCGCCACCGAGAGCACATGGAAAAGGGATGGTGCTTTAAGGAGGTTTGACATTCCTCTTGGTATGGATAGCCAAGGGAATAGAGAGGTAAGAGTCAAGTACATGGAACCAAGGGATAGACTTGTGTGTTACTTATTGCATCATAATGTCATTCCTAGGAGTAGTAACAAGCATAAGCTTCGCATTGAAGACTTCTATGTTGTAGACAAACTTTGCCATGGATTAGGTCATTGTAATGGAATACCAATGGCTAGGTTGTTACTCTTAAGGATGTGGGAAGTAGTTCATTCTTCACATGAAGATAAGGCATTTGTTTTCCCATTGTTGATTAGCAAGATTTTGGTCAATGAAGAAGTTGAAGTTGATGGTGAATATTGCTTCAACAATGAAGACAATGTCATCGATGTGAATTGTTTAAGTCATTTGGGTTTAAGGAGGAGAGTTATTGCCAATGAGGTACATTGGTACAATGTGCAAAGAAGGTCTTATACACAAGGACTTGAACAATCACAAGGGACAAGACAACAATCCTTGGAAGTTGATGAAGAAAATTTCCAAGAGCTTCCTATGAGAGAATTTCAACAACTCATGGTTCAAGAGATGAGGCAACATAGGAGTGAAATGAGAGCTTACATGGAGAGAATGGAGGACACCCTACATGATTCCATGGGTCAAAGGAGACCAAGGAGAGGCCATTGATTCTTATCCTTAGGATGTCATATGTTATGAACTCTTTTATGTTTTGCATTTTTATCATGACATTGCATGCATTTGTATTTGTATTTGTATTTGTTCAATTTGGATCTTATGTAAGACTTATGTGTTTGGATGCTATGATTCGTACTATGTTTGATTAATTTGCTTAGATTGAACTTTTGACTTTTCTTGGTGAATTTAATTCTTGCATGTGTTCAATTAATTGGATTGCCCCACTTATTGTGATTTATTGCTAGTTGTAAGTTTGCTTGATTTATTAGATTGGGTCGACACTTTGTTTCTAGATCGAGTCTTACTTGTGCACTTCATTTTTCCAAAAGTTTCCAAAACACATGTTTTGAAATTTTTTGTCAAAATACTAGCTCAACACACATTGAGGACAATGTGTCTTTTAAGTGTGGGGGGAAGAAGTAGTCTATTTGAAAGATCCTATTTTTCTTTCTATCTTATTCATTAGAGACAAATTTTTCAAAATTTGAAGAAAATCAAAACTTAATAGAAATATTGTGCTATTAATTAAATTTTGATTTGATTTCCATGAGTATAGTCTTTTGTAATATTAATTTAGTTTGGATACATTGAAAATATTTTTCAAATTTTCTTATGTATAACCTCATTCTTTGATTAAGAAGTGTAATTAATAAGGTTTTTCATACCCAAAAATGTTTTGACAAGTGCATTACTTCTAGAACTTGTGTTGAATCTTATGTACATTTATAGAAGTATGTCATGGATATGTCAAAGACTAAGTGTGGGGGTATGAAGGGTAGCTAAAATCTTTTAAAAAAGAAGTGCTTTCATGTAAAGAGGAGAAGAGATATTTCTTGCTTAAAAAAAAAATCCATTGTTGTCACTCTTTTCTTTAACAAAAGGAGTTAGTAACCCTTGGAAAGAGGATAAGAGGCATGGAATGCAGAAATATTGTCCCTCTTGAAAAAAGAATGAGTGTTAGTAACCCCTAAATCATGAACACTTCTAAGGTTAGTAACCTTGCTTTCTTAAAAAATAAGTCATCCTTTTTAAATCCATTCTAATCTTTGATGAATGTCCATTATATTGCTTTCTCTTTGGAAATAGATGTAAATACAAGCCTATGGTAAGTTTTCCTTGCCAAATTCATCCAAGGTATGTTGGTCTTTGAAACTACATTATTGATTGGAGTGATTTTGTGCATAGCTAATTTGAATCTTATGGTCTTTGTATTTTTACTAACTTGTATTGCATTTGACTAGAAAATGTAGATTAAATTCTTAATTTATTAGAAGTACTTTGTTTTCTAAAGTTTGATGTCTCTAGTTAATGTTACATAATGTTTGTGGGTATTGTTCTAGTTAAGTAAACCCTCAGGAGACTATAACTCCTCCTTTATAGACGTATAGAGGTTTAAAGGCTTGCGTCACGAGCTAAGTGTCGTCGTACACCTACGAAAGTGGAATCAATATGTTGTTTAGTTTAGGACTAATATTTTTTGTTTACTTAGGATTAACCTTAGTTTGCTAGGGACTAGCAAAGCTTAAGTGTGGGGGAAATATGATCAGACCAAAATTATGCATATTTTTATGGTCGTTTTCCTATGCTTTTTGGGTATTTTATGCTTGATTATGCCTTATATTTGGTATATTTGTGTTTATAGGTGCTAAAGTGAAGAAAAGTGCAAAATCACTAATTTTGTACCTTTTTGGAGCCTTTTTGGAGGATTATTCACACAAATACTTTCCAAGGACAATTTGGATGAAGAATGGAGTCAATGTGATCGTGATTGAAGAGCTTGAAGAGTCAATTTTATCCTCATAAGATTGATTTTCAAGAGTTTCAAGCAAAGGAGCAAAGTTGAATTACAAGGCAAGAAGACATGTCAAGAGGCGTCATAGCACTAGAGTACATGGGGCGCGAGGCAAACCACATGGGGTGCCAAGCATGCCACATGGGCGCCCAGCGTTAGTCGTGAACACCACCCAGCCACACAAGGACACAGGCGACCTGGGGCCTGAGAGCAACGCCCTGGGCGCACAAGCCAATGACATGGGCGCCCAGGGGGATCCGGGGCATGACTCCGCGTGCGCCAAGCATGCCATCACGTGTCACTTCTTCTTGAAGCTTCTCCAATTGTTTCCAGATTTGGTGACCCTTCTGTATTTTGGCCATAACTTTTGATCCAGAGCTCTGTTTGAGGCAAATGAGTAACCGTTGGAAAGTTAACTCCAAGATATACAACTTTCGTGTTTTGGTCGAAACCCAGTTCGGACGTTTTCATGGACAGAAATGCCCCTGAAGTCAGCGGACAGAAACTGTCTTGGGCCTTTCTTGCAGCATTGATCCAATTGAGCCCAAATTCTTATTTGGACTAGCTTGAAGACTTGGAGAGCTGCCCAGCACGTCCTTAGGGTTTGTTTAGCTCTAATTAACCCTAAGTCACCCTCTATAAATACCCTCTTAAGTCTAAAACCCTACGGAACATATCGAAACACCTAAAACAACTTACACTCACATCTTTTCTCTAGGTTTTGCGTCGATAGGAAGAAGGGAGGCTGCCGCCGGCCTCAACCCATTGTAAGTCTCTCATGGATTGCAAGGGGTAGCTAAACCTTTTATACTTCTTTTCCTTAGGTACTTTTGATCAATGAATCTATGGTGAGACTTTTGTCTTAATAATTTGAGCTTTTTCTGTTTGAATACGTTTCTTATCTCTATGCTTCATCTTATGTGTTCATACTTTGATTGATTTGGTGCGCAACATATCTTGAGATTTATGAATGCTATAGTTAAATTCAAGTAGCTTGAGTCAAGTTAAAGTTGGTCCAAGTAACAATTGTAATTCTAGGAGTCCTAGGTTCAATGGGATATCAAACCTTGTTGAAATCTTTAGGCCGAGATGGAAATTGATGCAGGCAAGTTTGGTATTGATTTATCATGCATCTGGAAAAGTAAATCTTAATGCTTGTCCTATGATTCTTCACATGGTGAATGTTTGATTAGGAACAATAGAGATTGATTTAGATAGTAGCAAGTTAATTCTTCTTAGCATGCTGGAGGGTCGAGTATTCCTCTCCTATACCAATTATTTAAATGGAGTTGTTTAAGATATTAAGAGGATTACTTTGTTTCAATGAAAGTTGATGTCTACGTCTTAGGCTATATACCGATTTGGGGTAATTTATGATTCTTAATTGATTGCAATTTAAGCCAAATTTATGTTTAGTGTCTATGATCCATGATTCACTTGATCAAAATAATTACCTAAAGGAGAAGAAGTATGTTCTTACTCATTGTTTTTCTCAAACTCTCTCTTTTAAATCTTTAGTTTAGATCTCTTTTAATTGTTTTCTAGTCTATTTTCAAAACCCATAAAATTCTCTTTTAGGTTAGATTTTCTTTTGTAAGATTTACCTTTGATTCGATCATACCTTCCCTGTGGATTTGACCCCTACTTGCCCTAGCTATTTTTATTGGTTTGTGGGGATTTATTTTGTGACTTGATCAACGACCGGTCACAATCCTTACATGATAATCTTCCATATTGCGGTTGTAGCCGAGGCAGTTCCCACATTTGGTAGTCCTTCGCACAATTCTTACATGATAATATTCCATATTGTGGTTGTAGTCGAGGCAGTTCCCACATTTGGCAGACCTTCGCACAACCCTTATGCGATTATATTCATCATTGCGATTGTAGCCGAGACAGTTCCCACATTTGGCAGTCCTTCGCACAACCCTTATGCGATTATATTCATCATTGCGATTGTAGCCGAGGCAGTTCCCACATTTGGCAGTCCTTCGCACAATCCTTATGTGATAATCTTCCTCATTGCGATTGTAGCCGAGGCAGTTCCCACATTGGCAGTCCTTCGCACAGTCCATGCTACTACCTTCCGGGATAATAACTTATCACAGCATCCTGGTGGTACTTCACACACACAAACGTGAATGGCTCTCCTGACTTTACGAACCAATGGTGAGATAGTTCCCACTCGGCAGATCTCCTTGGTTCTACTTCTACTGTGATTGCGGGCTGTTTTTGGAAGGAGATCCTTCGGGATGCAGGCTTCTTGTGCAGTCCCTTTCACTTTAAATGGGTGAAATGCGGCGGTGTCGGGGCATTTTTCACAGCCCTCGCACAGCTCTTTACATCCAATTTGGCTCACACATACTAGAGCCATCTTACACACTCAACTGACATCAAGACCAGACCTCGCCCATCTCGGTCCTCCGATACACTCACATCAAAATATCAACAAAGGGGAATCAACAAGCTTTGTTCTTCCTCACATCTGTATCTGCCACAATCCAAGCTGGCAAAACATCTTCAGCTATCAATGTCACACTACAGCAACACCAAGAGACTATTCCAAGAAAGTTTTCCACAACTATCATTATCTACTCCAAGTCGTCAACAAAGAAGACGATTCAAGCAAGTCTTGCAATATTCACTACACATGAGTGGCAAGAAATCTTACCAACAACAATCATAACAGCAGAATGCTACCACAAAATCTTGCCACAGCAGAATATCCCCTGTAGCAGAATAATAGCAAATTGGGCATCGTGACACCCGCGGCAAAGCAACTTACAATCAAGAGAATAATCAAATCTAAAAAGCTGAGCAACAAAGCTCGAAGCAGACTATCACATTCGAAGCTCATTATCACAAAATGGAGGCCAATCTTACTGCGGAAAGTTACCGCAGTGTAGACACCAAAATTTGGTTCAGGCCAAGTCTAAGTTTAGTATGGAAAAAGTCCAATGATGTGGCCTGGTTAGGTTTGGTTTAAATTGTTTTAAGTGGGCTTTGGGCTTTAGTAATTTATTTGGGCCAGCTAAGTGGGTCAAATAATTATTTAGCACATCTAAAATAGGTCTGTGTAGGAAATTTCCTGGTAATTACCTAGACTTGCTCCCAAAGAATCATTGGCCTATATAAAGGCTCTATTTTCTTAACCCTAGGGACAGATACAAATTAGACATAGAGAGAATAGGTAGACGTAGACGCATAGACGAAGAGACAGGATGCAAAAATTCTTGTGGCTGTACCCAAATTTGTAACACTAAATTTGAGAGATTTGGTATTTGAGAGAGTTGGTATTCAACCGGTGGTTTACATTCATCTCTTAAGCAAAGTAATAAAATTGAAAAGGTACACATTCAGTACTTTTTCTTCACGTGTGATGCTCCATGTTCCTGCTTTTTTTTTTTAGTTACAATTCTAATTTCCAATTCGGTCTCTTTATATTTTTTCTACTTAATTTCTTTTACTTTTTGTTTCTTCCCTCTTTATTTTCGTTGACTAATCTTGATTCTTGATGTTTGGATTTTATTTTTATATTATACTTGTCTTGCACTATAATTAGTATATATATATATATAGGACGAAGGTTAATTGTAATCAGGCCTGAATAATTTTTTTCTTTTGTAAATAAAATTAAAAAGATGAACTAAATCTAATACGTTTTGTCATATTTATTGTTTGGTCCTCTTCTTATTTTAATTAATATTTTCTTGTACAATTGACGATTTGGATACAAATTGATGATATTGAGATTTAAAACAAATCAAAACAAAGGCCTTCAATTATGTTGATAATAGTTTATTTATTTTTAAAATTTATATTTTGCATCATATGCATTAGATTAGGTTAGGTAAATCTTTCAAATTCTGCCAATCTTGTGGGGAATTTGGAGATTTTGCATAATTAGTGATATGAATCTAGTTGTGTATCGGACCAAATCCACCTTAGAGACCCGCTTAAGATCAACTTGAATCACCAAACTTCTAGATGTGTATGTCGACAATCTTCACTTGATAAATCTTCCTTCGTTCGTCGGCCTTAGACCTCCAAGTCGACCTGCACTTAAACACCTAAGATCACAAGATTCACAAAAAATTAGCAATCACAACCTAATTGTTTGCTAGGACTCTACAAGATTGAAGAACCCTAAGTTTGCTCAAACTAGAACAATGAAGCTAAGATAATCAATTTGGGAAAATAATCCTCAACTTTATTAATCAACTCAACCTATGTTTTCAATAGATAAAAGAGCCCTTATATAGGGGAGGGGTTGGCGCATAACCTACTCCAATCCCTATAAGGGGCGGCAATACATAAAGGAAGGAACAAGGAAATAGCCTACTCCTTGTCCTACTAGGAAAAGTAAATAACATTACATAATTAAGCAAGGATTGCACTTAGTCAAACAAGGCCCAACCCAATGTCTTCTAAACTAAATAAATAACTAATCTAAGATAGAATAAAAGCCCATGAGGCCGAATTACACAATGCCAAAGCCTAATGCTCATCGATTTCAAGTAAGGTGAACAACTTGGAATCGATGGGAATATTCTTGGTTATGTCGACTTCAATGCCTTCCAAATGATCTTCAATGGACTCTAAACCTCCAAGATGAGATCTAACAAAGCCCAATAAAGCTTCCTTGAACCTTTTAGCTCGAGCCCTTGTCATTGGACCTTGCGGAATGGCTAAAGGGTCGAATGGCCGGTTGTGGCCGGATAGCCCATGCGATGGCCGGTTGTGGCCGGATGGCTCGTGCGATGTCCCGTGCGTTGTCCCATGCGTTGGCCGGTCATGGCTGGTTGCTCCATGTGATGGAGGCCGGTCCTCATCTCCTTGCTCCGCCAAGCTTGTGTTCAACCCGGGATCATCTGTGGCATCTTCTAGAATCTCCAAGACATCTCCATGTTTATCCAAGACATGATCTCTAATGGCTCCATTGTGCTCTTCTAAGCCATGATAAGCCCTTGGCGCATCATCCCCTCTCCCTTGAGAAGGATTTGTCCTCAAATCTGCATCACTATCAAACAAGGATAAGTCTGAAACATTAAAAGTAGCACTTACATTGCCATATTCACTAGGAAGATCTAGCTTGTAGGCGTTGTTGTTGATCCTCTCCAAGACTTGGAATGGACCATCTCCACGAGGTAAGAGCTTAGACTTTCTCTTTTCAGGGAACCTCTCCTTCCTTAGATGCAACCAAACCCAATCCCCGGGTTCAAAGATGATCTCTTTGTGCCCCTTGTTAGCAATCTTCATGTAGTGTTGTGTTTTCTTCTCAATTTGAGCTCGAACCCTAGCATCAAGGTCCCTAACATAATCGGCCTTCCTTTGTCCATCCATGTCAACTTGCACACTCAAAGGTAAACTCAACAAATCCAATGGGGTTAAAGGATTAAAGCTATACACAGTTTCAAAAGGTGAATATCCGGTGGTGCTATGTATGCTTCTATTATATGCAAATTCGACATGAGGTAGACAATCCTCCCAAGTTCTTAAGTTCTTTTTAATTAAAGCCCTAAGCAAAGTAGATAAAGTTCTATTAACTACTTCGGTTTGACCATCGGTTTGAGGATGACAAGTAGTAGAAATAACAACTTAGTTCCTAACATAGCCCATAAAGTTCTCCAAAAGTGACTTAAGAACTTAGCATCTCTATCACTTACAATCGTTCTAGGCATTCCATGTAGTCTAACAATTTCCTTAAAGAACAATTAGCTACATTAATGGCATCATCCGTTTTAGTACATGCAATAAAGTGTGCCATCTTAGAAAACCTATCAACAACCACAAAGATAGAATCTTTACCTCTCCTAGAACAAGGTAATCCTAACACAAAGTCCATGCTAATATGAGTCCATGGTTCATGAGGAATAAGCAAGGGAGTATACAATCCATGCGGTTTAGAAGTAGATTTAGCATTCAAACAAACAATGCAACTAGCAACATACTTCCCTGCATCATGTCGCATCTTAGGCCATAAGAAGTGTTCATGCAATATGTCATATGTTCTATCAACTCCAAAGTGACCCATTAAACCCCCCTCATGCGATTCCCTCAAGAGTAAGATGCGCAAAGAACAAGAAGGCACACACATCCTAGATTCCTTAAACAAAAATCCATCATGCTTATAATACTTTCCAAAACCAGAATTTTCACATGCTTTAAATATTTCACCAAAATAAACATCACTAGCATATAATTCCTTAATATACTCAAAACCAAGAAACTTAGAATCAAGCATGGAAAGTAAGACATACCTCTTTGATAAAGCATCGGCTACCACATTCTCCTTACCTTGTTTGTATCGCACAACATAAGGAAAGCTCTCTATGAACCCACTCCACTTAGCATATAGTAACTTGTATTCGAGACATGCTAATATCTTGTTGTTGATAACTTGAATATCAACAGTCATTCTCCAAATTCCTACAAAATTACTCTTAGGAAACACAATTTTGCTTGGAAGTTCTCTTTCCAAGTCGTTAGTAGCAACAAGTGTATTTCGAAACAAAGGTAAGATCAAGTCAGAATTATCATGCAAAGCACTCTTAATCTCACTTTTAGTAGCTAACATACACTCTTTAACAACTTCCTTAGAAATCTCTTTCTTTTCACCCAAAACAGAATTATTTTTAATGCTATAATCAACCAAAACAGAATTATTTGCAATGTTATGATTAACCAAAACAGAATTATTTGCAATGCTATGATCAACCAAAACAGATTTGTTTCCATCACAATTAGCATCCAAAACAGATTTAGTATCATCACAAACAACACTTAAAACAGATTTAGTGTCATTGCAAACAAGACTCAAATTAGGTTTAGTATCATCGCAAACAACATCTAAAACACTCTCTACAACTAAGGCTGTTTTATCATCAAAACAATTATCAATTTTAGGTTCGAATTTACTCTTTTCTTTAGCCCTAAATTCAGCATCCAATTTAGCAAAATCATCTCTTACATTAATTTGATCTTTTAAAGCTTCTTGAAGTGATAAAGGAACTAAAGTAAAGGGCTTCTTACCACACATGAGTGTATACTTATTGGTCTCACCATCATGATGAACTTTGTTGTCATATTGCCAAGGTCGACCAAGTAGTACATGGCATGCTTGCATGGGTAAGACATCACACAAAACATCTCCCTTGTACCTGCCCAAAGAAAGAGAAACTAAAACTTGTTTTTCAACAATAATTTCTTCTTCATCATTGAAACAACCTAAGCTATAGGGTTTAGGATGATTAGAAGTAGGTAGTTGTAACTCTTTCACCAAATAATCACTAACTATGTTTTTACAACTCCTCCCATCTATAATCACACTACTAGGATTCCCATTCGCATACATCCTAGTGTGAAACAAATTCTCCCTATGAACATCCCCTTTCACATAGGGTCTCAAAGTTCTCCTATCACCCAAACTAATACACATGGTGCCAAGTTGTTTAAGTATTTGTTGTAACATGGCATTAGTGTTTGCTTGTTGATTTTCCATGGTACCTACACAAAGAACAAAAATTAGTAGTAAAAATCCTCACAAGTGTGTGTGTGTGTGATTATACCTTTGACTTGTGCTCTCGTGTTTGTACTCAAATCCTATGGATTGGCGGTCCACTACTCTCTTGATGATCTCACAAGATTATGCCTCTTTCTAGCTTGCAATAGGCCTAATAAGAGCAACTCCTAGAGCACTCCTTTCTTCTCGTGACCTACTTGAGGAACAAACAATTAGTAGCAAAATTGTTGTGAATCAAAGGAAAGTGATCTTAAACAAAACCAAACTACTTATGCAGGCTCTTGATGTCGAATTCCTTCTCCAAAGTTGCTGCACAAAACTCAATTCAAACACAATTCAAATAATCAAGTCGATTAGAAAACCCTAGTACCACTTAATTCCAATTGTGTACCACTTGTCTCCAATAGGGTTTATGACCTGAAATTCTTCAAATCAATTCACAATTCACAGCAAAAACAACCCAAGAATCGCAATTACACAATCAATTAGAGTTATTGCAACTAATTAGATCAATTGCACAAGAAAACCCTAATCCCCAAATTTCCCAAACTAAGAACCCTAGTTCCTGAAAAAAAATCGATAACAGCACAGATTTTTTTGATTTTTTCAATATTTTCCCAGAAAGATCACACCAAAATAAGTCTAAAGCTCAAATTTCACAGCTTTCCGAGCTCAAACGAATCCAGAACAAAAATCACAAGTTTCTGGTCGAAATTTTTTTTATTTTTTTTATATTTTTCGATATAACTACTAGTTATAAGGGACTCAAATCTGAAATTTCAAAGCAAAAAGAGGTAAGATGAATCGGCTATGAATTTTAAAAGTTGCTGATTTTTTTGAATTTTCAAGAAGGGTGGTGCGATGAGTCTGTGGGTGAAATCGATGTGATGAATGATGAGTAAACGATAGATTTACCGATTTAAGATGATAAACCTAAGCTCTGATTACCAATTGATACGAATCTAGTTGTATATCGGACCAAACCCACCTTAGAGACCCGCCTAAGATCAACTTGAATCTCCAAACTTCTAGATGTGTATGTCGACAATCTTCACTTGATAAATCTTCCTTCGTTCGTCGGCCTTAGACCTCCAAGTCGACCTGCACTTGAACACCTAAGATCACAAGATTCACAAACAATTAAGCAATCACAACATAATTGTTTGCTAGGACTCTACAAGATTGAAGAACCCTAAGTTTGCTCAAACTAGAACAACGAAGCTAAGATAATCAATTTGGGAAAATAATCCTCAACTTTATTAATCAACTCAACTTATGTTTTCAAAAGATAAAAGAGCCCTTATATAGGGGAGGGGTTGGCGCATAACCTACTCCAATCCCTATAAGGGGCGGCGATACATAAAGGAAGGAACAAGGAAATAACCTACTCCTTGTCCTACTAGGAAAAGTAAATAACATTACATAATTAAGCAAGGATTGGACTTAGTCAAACAAGGCCCAACCAATGTGTTCTAAACTAAATAAATAACTAATCTAAGATAGAATAAAAGCCCATGAGGCCGAATTACACAATGCCAAAGCCTAATGCTCATCGATTTCAAGTAAGGTGAACAACTTGGAATCGATGGGAATATTCTTGGTGATGTCGACTTCAATGCCTTCCAAATGATCTTCAATGGATTCTAAACCTCCAAGATGAGATCTAACAAAGCCCAATAAAGCTTCCTTGAACCTTTTAGCCCGAGCCCTTGTCATTGGACCTTGCGGAATGGCTAAAGGGTCGAATGGCCAGTTGTGGCCGGATGGCCCATGCGATGGCCCGTGCGATGGCCGGTTGTGGCCGGATGACTCCTGCGATGTCCTGTGCGTTGTCCCATGCGTTGGCCGGTCATGGCCGGTTGCTCCATGCGATGGTGGCCGGTCCTCAACTCCTTGCTCCACCAAGCTTGTGTTCAACCCGGGATCATCCGTGGCATCTTCTAGAATCTCCAAGACATCTCCATGTTTATCCAAGACATGATCTCTAATGGCTCCATTGTGCTCTTCTAAGCCATGATAAGCCCTTGTCGCATCAATTAGGGTTCATGTATAAATAATAATTAAAAGATTAACAAAATTAATAATGAGAATATTTTCTAAATCTTGCCAAATTGTGGAAGGTTTAGGATATATTTTAAGAAAATAAATAAATTAAAAATAGAATTAATAATGAGAATATTTTCTAAATCTTGCAAAATTGTGAGAGATTTAGGAGATATTCTAAGAAATAAAATAATAATAAAGTTGAGAATATTTTCTAAATCTTGCCAAATTGTGGAAGATTTAGGAGATATTTTAAGAAAAAAATAAATAATAAAAATTGAATAGTAATGAGAATATTTATCTAAATCTTGCCAGATAGTGGGAGATTTAGGAGATATTAAATAATAATAAATAAAAAGTTAAGATAAATATTTACATAATTAACAAGAAAGATCAACAAAAAAATTAATAGTAATTAAAAGATCTTGCCAAATTGTGAGAGATTTTAAAAATATTAAAGGAAATAAAATAAAAACTAAATAAAATTGTTAGAAATTCAATTATAAGAGTAATAATAAAAATAATAATTAAAAGATAATTTTAGATTTTGCCAATTTGTGGGAAGTCTAGCTTAAAAACATAATAAATAATAAATAATTTGGGGTCTTGCCAATTTTTGGGAGGCCAAATAAAAAAGATGTGATTAAAATTCAAAGACCAAAAATGTGAATTGAAATAAAGGGTAAATTTGACAATCAATAAATTTAAAGGATTTAAAGTAATAATTAAGGTTAAAAGGTTAATGTTTAATTAAAATGGTACTGTCTTTCTGACAAGCGTTGTAGGGGTGCTAATAACTTCCCTACATGTAATCGAACCCCCGAACCTAAAATTTGGTAACAAAGACCGATGTTTAATCATTATTAATGAACTTAATTCAACATTAAGAAACATTACAATGGTTAATCAAATTTAGGTGGCCAATCACACCTAGATTAAAAAAAAAAGATTGGTGGCGACTCCTTTCCAATGCGTCTAGCGCTCAGATCTCGCGATTTGCACGTTACGACACGCAGGAAAGCATCTTCATTCACAACAGAAGTAGCCAACCACCAGTGCCACAATGGGGGATGTTTCTCATGGCAATCATCACAAATCATGGGCATTGCAGTGCCAACAATTTCTCATGAAGGAAGTGCAGCAACCAACACAAACTCATGGCAACATCAACATCAATACAAAGATTTGCGGCATTCATCAAAATGCTCATATGGCATCCACAACGCAATTCAAGCCTTTGCAAACCATGATAGCTTACAAATTCATGGAAGGCCACCCACCAACACAAAAGAAATCTGACCATCAAAAGGAAGTTGAGGTGTCATAACTGCGGCAGGGACAATATAGTTGCGGCAGAGACAGAAGCATGGCAGAAGCAGGGCTCTGGCACGATTTTTCATGGCATAGCTATAGCGCGGCAACAATAAGAATTCATGGCTTTAGCTATGGCACGGCAACAACGCAGCCTTCTGATGTTGCTATAGCATATAATCCATCCATGGCAATTCATAAAGACAACCGCAGCAGTAGTAGTGTCCATAAAGTACTAATCCATGTAGTAGCCATGATGGCAAAAGTCTTAATGCCAACTCAACAGAAGTCTTGAGAAGAAAAATCACAGCCATGGCCAACTCGACAAAGATGGCTCATAAAGCTGCCACCAACGATGAAATTCACAATGCCGAAAATCTAAAATCAAAAGAGTTCATGGCAAATTCATGGTTCGGCTTACGGCAAATGATACGAATCTAGTTGTAATTGGTCCAAATCCACCTTAGAGACCCGCCTAAGATCAACTTGAATCACCAAACTTCTAGATGTGTATGTCGACAATCTTCACTTGATAAATCTTCCTTCGTTCGTCGGCCTTAGACCTCCAAGTCGACCTGCACTTGAACACCTAAGATCACAAGATTCACAAACAACCAAGCATCACAACTTAATTGTTTGCTAGGGACTCTACAAGATTGAAGAACCCTAAGTTTGCTCAAACTAGAACAATGAAGCCAAAGAAATCGATGTGGGTATAAACCTCTCAACTTTATTGATTAACTTGACTTATGTTTACAAGAGGGGGATGGTCCCTTTATATAGGAAACGCATAACCCTTCTCCTAAAGCTAAAAGGGAAACATTACATAAAGGAAGGAACAAGGAAATAGCCTACTCCTTGTCCTACTAGGAAAAATAAATAACATTACATAATTAAGCAAGGATTGGACTTAGTCAAACAAGGCCCAACCCAATGTCTTCTAAACTATATAAATAACTAATCTAAGATAGAATAAAGACCCATGAGGCCGAATTACACAATGCCAAAGTCTAATGCTCATCG